>JAWPHD010008621.1:0-113132 GCA_037043455.1 Cyrtodaria siliqua | reverse complement strand
TAATTTCTTACTATAATTCTCAACATGAACTTCATTAACCTATACACAATTTCTTGCTATAACGTTCAACATGGACTGCCCCTATGTTTACATAATTTCTTGCAATAATGCTCAACATGGACAGCATTAACTGTACATAATTTCTTTCTATAATGCTCAACATGGACGGCTACCTGTACATAATTTATTGCTATAATGTTCAACATGGACAGACTTATCTTTACATAATTTCTTGCTTTAATACTCAACATCGACAGCCTTATCTGTATATAATTTCTTGCTCTAATTCTCAACATGAACTTCCTTACCTATACACAATTTCTTGCTATAACGTTCAACATGGACTGCCCTATGTTTACATAATTTCTTGCAATAATGCTCAACATGGACGGCCTTACATGTACATAATTTCTTGCTATAATGCTCAACATGAACAGCCTTATCTGTTAATAATTTCTTACTATAATGCTCAACATTGACTATTATACCTGTACATATTTTCTCGCTTTAATGCTCGACATGGACAGCCTTATAGGTACATAATTTCTTGCTATATCGCTCAACATGGACAGCCTTATCTGTACAAAAGTTATTGCTATAATGCTCTACATTGACGGCCTTAACTGAACACAATTTATTGCTATAATGCTCAACATGGACGGCCTTACCTGTATCAATTATGTATTGCTATAATGCTCAACACTGACGGCCTTATCTGTACAAATTTTCTTGCTATAATGCTCAACATTGACGGCCTTACCTGTACACAATTTATTGTTATAATGCTCGAAATTAACGGCCTTACCAGTACATAATTTATTGCTATAATGCTCAACATGGACAGCGTATCTGTACATAGCTTCTTGTTATAATGCTCAACATGAACGTCCTTACCTGTACATAATTTCTTGCTATAATGCTCAACATGGACAGCGTATCTGTACATAGCTTCTTGTTATAATGCTCAACATGAACGCCCTTACCTGTACATAATTTCTTGCTATAATGCTCAACACTGACAGCCTTATATGTTCAAAATGTCTTGCTATAATTCTCATAATGGACTGCCTTATCTGTACATAATTTCTTGCTATAATGTTCAACATGGACAGCCTTACCTGTACATAATTTATTGCTATAATGCCCAACATGGACGGCCTTACCTGTACATAATTTATTGCTATAATGCTCAACATGGACGGCTTATCTGTACATAATTTCTTGCTATAATTCTCAACATGAACTTCCTTAGCTGCACATAATTTCTTGCTATATTGCTCAACATGGACAGCCTTAGTTGTACATAAGTTTTTGCTATACTGCTCAACATGGACGGCCTTACCTGTACATAATTTCTTGCTATACTGCTCAACATGGACGGCCTCATTTGTAATTAATTTATTGCTATAATGATCAACATGGACGGCCTTATCTCTACACATTTGTTGCTATTATGCCCGACATGGACAGCCTTATTTGTACATAAATTCTTGTTATAATACTCAACATGGACAGCCTTACCTGTACATAATTTATTGCTAAAATACTCGCCATGGAAAGCCTTATCTGTACATAATTTCTTGTTATAATGCTCGACATGGACAGCCTTACCTGTGCATAATTTCTAGCTATAATGCTCAACATCGACAGCCTTACCTGTACATACTTTATTGCTATAATGCTCAACATGAACAGCCTTACCTGTACATACTTTTGTGCTATAATGCTCAACATAGATGACCTTACCTGTACATAATTTCTTGCTATAATGCTCAACATAGACAGCATTATCTGTACATATTTTCTTGCTATAATGCTCAACATGGACAGCCTTACCTGTATCAATTATGTATTGCTATATGGCTTAATTTGGAAAGCCTTATTTGTACATAATTTCTTGCTATAATGCGCAAAATGGACTCACTATCTGTACATACTTTCTTGTTATAATTCCCAAAATGGACTGCCCTATCGGTACATAGATTCTTGCTATAATGCCCAAAATGGACTGCCCTATCTGTACATAATTTCTTGCTATAATGCCCGAAATGAACTGCCCTATCTTGCTATAATGCTCAACGTGGACGGCGTACCTGTATCAATTGTGTGTTGCTATAATGCTCAGTTTGTACTGCCTTATGTGTACATAATTTCTTGCTATAATGCTCATTATAAACATCCTATCTGTACATTATTTCTTGCTAAAATGCTCAACATGGACGGCCTTATCTGTACATAATTTATTGCTATAATGCTCAACATGGACAGCCTTATCTGTACATAATTTATTGCTATAATGCTCAACATGGACGGCCTTATCTGTACATAATTTATTGCTATAATGCTCAACATGGACGGCCTTATCTGTACATAATTTATTGCTGTAATGCTCAACATGGACAGCCTTATCTGTACATAATTTATTGCTATAATGCTCAACATGGACGGCCTTACATGTATGAATTATGCATTGCTATAATGCTCAACGTGGACGGTCTTACCTGTATGCATGATGTTAAACTATAATGCTCAAAATGGACAGCCTTCTCTGTACATAATTTCTTGCTATACTGCTCAACATGGACGGCCTTATCTGTACATAATTTCTTGCTATAATGCCCAAAATGGATAGCCTTATCTGTACATAATTTCTTGCTATAAGCTCAACACGGACGGCCTTACCTGTATGAATTACGTATTGCGATAATGCTTAACATGGACAGCCTTATCTGTACATATTTTTCTGCTATAATGTTCAACATGGACAGCCTTATCTGTACATAATGTCTTGCTATGATGTTCAACATGGACAGCCTTATCTGTACATATTTTTCTGCTATAATGTTCAACATGGACAGCCTTATCTGTACATAATTTCTTGCTATAATGCTCATCATGGACAGCCTTATCTGTACATAATTTCTTGCTATAATGCTCAATATGGACAGCCTTATATGTACATAATGTCTTGCTATAATGTTCAACATGGACAGCCTTATCTGTACATAATTTCTTGCTATAATGCTCAACATGGACAGCCCTATCTGTACATACTTTCTTGCTATAATGCTCAACATGGACAGCCTTATCTGTACATACTTTCCTGCTATAATGCTCAACATGGACAGTCTTATCTGAACATACTTTCTTGCTATAATGCTCAACATGGACAGCCTTATCTGTACATACTTCCTTGCTATAATGCTCAACATGGACAGCTTATCTGTACATATTTTTCTGCTATAATGTTCAACATGGACAGCCTTATCTGTACATAATTTATTGCTATAATACTAAACTTGGACGGCCTTACCTGTATGCATTATGTAAAGCTATAATGCTCAAAATCGACAGCCTTATATATACATAATTTCTTACTATAATGCTCAACATGGACAGCCTTATCTGTACCTAATTTATTGCTATAATACTCAACATGGACGGCCTTATCAGTAATAATTTATTGCTATAATACTCAACATGGACGGCCTTACCTGTATGCATTATGTAAAGCTATAATGCTTAAAATGGACAGCCTTATATGTACATAATTTCTTACTATAATGCTCAACATGGACAGCCTTATCTGTACATTATTTATTGCTATAATACTCAACATGGACGGCCTTAGATGTAGTAATTATGCATTGATTATATAATGCTCAACTTGGACGGTCTTACCTGTATGCATGATGTAAAACTATAATGCTCAAAATGGACAGCCTTCTCCGTACATAATTTCTTGCTATACTGCTCAACATGGACGGCTTTATCTGTACATAATTTATTGCTATAATACTCAACATGGACGGCCTTAGATGTAGTAATTATGCATTGATATAATGCTCAACTTGGACGGTATTACCTGTATGCATGATGTAAAACTATAATGCTCAAAATGGACAGCCTTCTCTGTACATAATTTCTTGCTATACTGCTCAACATGGACGGCTTTATCTGTACATAATTTCTTGCTATAATGCCCAAAAATGGATAGCCTTATCTGTACATAATTTCTTGCTAAACGCTCAACACGGACGGCCTTACCTGTATGAATTACATATTGCGATAATGCTTAACATGGACAGCCTTATCAGTACATACTTTCTTGCTATAATGCTCAACATGGACAGCCTTATCAGTACATACTTCCTTGCTCTAATGCTCAACATGGACAGCCTTATCAGTACATACATCCTTCCTATAATGCCCAACATGGACAGCCTTATCAGTACATACTTCCTTGCTATAATGCTCAACATGGACAGCCTTATCTGTACATACTTCCTTGCTATAATGCTCAACATGAACAGCCTTATCAGTACATACTTCCTTGCTATAATGCTCAACATGGACAGCCTTATCAGTACATACTTCCTTGCTATAATGCTCATCATGGACAGCCTTATCTGTACATACTTTCTTGCTATAATGCTCAACATGGACAACCTTATCTGTACATACTTCCTTGCTATAATGCTCAACATGGACATCCTTATCTGTACATACTTTCTTGCTATAATGCTCAACATGGACAGTCTTATCTGAACATACTTTCTTGCTATAATGCTCAACATGGACAGCCTTATCTGTACTTACTTTCATGCTATAATGCTCAACATGGACAGCCTTATCTGTACATACTTTCTTGCTATAATGCTCTACATGGACAGCCTTATCTGTACATACTTCCTTGCTATAATGCTCAACATGGACGGCCGTATCTGTACATACTTTCTTGCTATAATGCTCAACATGGATAATGCTCAACATGGACGGGCTTATCTGTACGTACTTTCTTGCTATAATGCTCAACATGGACAGCCTTATCTGTACATACTTTCTTGCTATAATGCTCAACATGGACGGCCTTACCTGTATGCATTATGTATTGCGATAATGCTCAACATGGAGAGCCTTATCTGTACATACTTTCTTGCTATAATGCTCAACATAGACGGCCTTACCTGTATGAATTATGTATTGCTATAATGCTCAACATGGACAGCCTTATCTGTACATAATTTCTTGAAGCTATAAGCTCAACATAGACGGCCTTACCTGTATGAATTATGTATTGCTATAATGCTCAACATGGACAGCCTTATCTGTACATAATATCTTGAAGCTATAAGCTCAACATGGACGGCCTTACCTGTATGAATTATGTATTGCTATAATGCTCAACATGGACAGCTTTATTTTGCTATAATGTTTAACATGACGGCCTTACCGGTACATATTTATTATTGTCGTAATGTTCAGCCCAGACGCTTTGATTTCCTTCACCTCCTCCTCGTGCAGTGGTACCACAATGTCCGAGTAAAACAATGCCGTTTTATAATTGTACTTGAAGTCATGGATCTTTTCATTATACAATTCAAAATCAGACCAAGTAGGGAATCCTGAAATTTAAAGAGTTGAATGGCAGGTTATAATGCATCAAGGCCAAACGTGGTCATTTTTTTGCATTTTATCAGTAGACGATATTAAAAATATACACTGAACAAAATTCCTAATTACTCACTTTTGTATCTTAAAAAGTTTTCCTTATTTCTAACACATTTTAGAGTGGCTGTGTGATGAGTATTTGTTTTGACCAATAGTTTGTAAAATATTTATTTTTTGTTTAGATTGTTACATCTTTTGAGAGTTACCCTACCTTTATATGAAAACATGATGTGTGCTGATAAAATACATAACATGTATCGAAGTCTGCTTAAAGATGTAACCTTCTTAAAATTGGTTAGAAATAATACAAAATAAGTGGCCCAAGAGGGCCTGTGGATGCCATACTGGATAACATGCCTCTTATAGCATCAATGAAGCAAGTGACTGCAATTTACGTTTTTTTGAAAGTTTTGGGGCCACAAACAGCATTTTTAACTAAATCAAGGGCCATAACAAAAAATCTAGTAAAGTTTCGTAAAGATCAGATGAAAGATGAAGGCCTTATCGTATTAACGAGGCAAAATATATCATTTTTAACTAAATCAAGGGCCATAACTCCGCTGTTACTCGTCCGATCTGGCTGGTTTTTGAACTTACCTGAGATTTCATTGACACTAACAATCTCATAAAGTTTGGTAAAGATCAGGTGAAGAATGAAGGCCATATTGTCTTAACGAGGCAAAACATTTTTAACTAAATCAAGTGCTATACTCCGTTGTTACTGGTCTGATATGGCTTGTTTTCGAACTTGCCCGAGCTTTCATTGATATTAACAATCTGGTAAAGTTTGGTAACGGTTGGAAGAAAAATGAAGGCCCTATCATCTTAACGATGCAAAATATAGCAATATAGCATTTTTAACTAAATTTAGAGCCATAACTCCGCTGCTACTGGTCTGATCTGGCTGGTTTTCAAACTTTCCGAGCTTTTATTGATATTAACAATCTGGTAAAGATCAGATGGAAAATGAAGGCCCTATCGTCTTAACGAGACAAAAGTTAACGACGGACGGACGACGGACAACTCGCCATGCTATAAGCTCTGCTGGCCCTTGGCCAGTAGAGCTAAAAACCATAAAAGTTTGGCCAGTGTATTGCAGACATTCCGTCTATAATAAAATGAAACATGAATAGACCTAAATTAACTCCCCTTTAATTGAAAAATCGTTTGAAATTCAAGTAACTGTAATTCAGCGTTAACATTAAATATTTCGAAAATTTCTTTTGCAAACGCATTTGTAGCGGTAATGCTAGTCCAACATGATGTCAAACTATTTTTTGTTGGCATATTTTAAAATTAGGAACATCGCAAGCTGCACTAATTCGAAGTACTTAAAGCAATCCAATTTACTCAGTTGTATAGTTATATAATGTATTTCTAAGAAAACATGTCGACTTGAAAGCTTTAAAATGTGTTGAGCAGGCGATTAACTCGTCGTTTTGTAGTAAAACAGTATTAAGCCTATGTATTCCGGTGTGAGAGTTGATTAAGTACAATTTTCTTGAGAAAGACCGTTTTTTAATACGAAAACAAAATCAACCAACAAAAGAAAACTACATTAATCTAAGGATTTACTGATCCCATACATGGTGGACCAAGTATTACAATAGTAAATTAATCTGAAAGCTTCCATAAAATATCTTAAGTCAACGGTATTTCGTTTCAATATAGAGTTTCCAAGTACTTCCGCTGTTATGTAATATTCATAGATGTATATGTTTAGACGAGAATGCAGTCTGGGGTTGTCCATTTCTTTGTCCTCAAAGAAAAGCATTTGAGGGACAGGATATACAGGGTGGCGGAACCACGTGACTTTTTTTATCGGTTTCACGGCAAACAATTGTATAATTGCTTAACTTTCTTAATAGTTAACTTAACGAATTTTTATTCAACTAAGCGGACGCACTCTTCCAAAGTGAACTCTCTCCTCCGACGCCAAAGGGAATTCGATTCATCCAGTAGTTTCCGAGATTAACTTGGAAACGGAAGGAATCTATGACCGTGTACATTTTGGGAGGGCTAATCCCAATAAGTACTGACTGAATCGAAGCATCTGTTGCAGCAGAGGAATGAGCCCATATTGTAAGGGTATATGCGCTTGAATAGTCGAACATAATTTCTTAAATATTAAGAAAGTTTTGAAGAAGAAAAATACCTGAGTTGAACGCTTTGTTTAAAAAAAATTGCCGTGAAACGGGTCATAAAGTCTCGCTGATACAGGCCATCTACTATATGTGTTGCTGTAATAACAATCGTCAATATTATTTACGAACCCCCGTATGCGTAAAACATAGAACCATATGCTCGCTCTACACCAATATCCTCTTTACATCGTGTAACCTTTTGATAAGCCACCAATGTCTTCCATGTGGACCCAAATCCGGACCCCTTAATGTTCTCTACCAGCCACTCCAGAAACTCCCTGTAATAATGGAAGATATAATATAATTAACACATTGCAAATTGGAGAAAACAAACTACAAACTATTGATGATTTTGAGTTAGCTGTATATTTCTTGCATACCGGATAACGAGACGTGAACATTGACGAGACATAACGAGACGTGAACATTGGACGAATTCCCCGTAGGTACCCCATTACTCCAATACACAAAAACAAAATGGCGACGATAACATTGCCGATTCGTTTTGGAAACCGGCGATTGTTTCCTTCCTATCGCTTTTCTGCGCTTTCCACTGTGTGTAAAAGTCTGGAATAATCGTAAGTGTATTTTTTTGGCAATTTTACAGACAATAAAACATTAACATAGTGATAAAATACGTTTATTTTATTAAATATCCGCCAAAATTTAACGACGTTAGAGCGATGACGTCACGAAAGTAAACAACGTCTGGTTAAAGGCACGTTACAGGGAAATTGGCGCAATAAAAATGAAATCGTGTCTTTGGCTGATTTTTTTCTTAAATAAATGGTTACAGATTTGAAGTATGACAAATTCGTTATTAGGATTCTTGACAGGGAAATGGGCTAACATTCCCTGCCTGGAAATATTTATTCCCCCTCGCCTTACGGCTCTGGTGAATATAATTTCCAGGCAGGGAATGTGAGCCCTTGTCCCCTGTCAAGAATCCTAATAACTAATAATGTACCCGAGACAAAATTTGGCGAGAGTACAATGTCGTAAAACGCGACTGTAACGCGTTCTGTTACTTCACGGAAACGAAACTTTCATTGTTTACAAAGTTAAATCGATTCACTATTTAAACGTCTCTCTTTTGCCGTCTCGGGACCCTTGCGGACTTAAAGGAATGCAGTTGGTCTAAATATTTCTTCTTGAATGACGAGTTGCATATTTTTTTACTTTCTGCGCGGGGTTTTACGACAATATGTTCTGTATTTTATTACTAACTATGGCAGCCTAAATATGTTTTAAAGAACAATAGCGCAGTAGTTAATGATAAAACAATAGTGTTTAAGTAGTTGTTTTATCAAGTTCTAAATTGTTTCAATTCCGCCAATGAGATCTTGTTTGTCCGGGTACTTTTCTGTATGTTTGGGGGCCGTTATGGAATTCAAAGATTTTCGGGTGCGTTTCTATATACATAAATGTACCTTTCTGAAGTACCCGATACGACAATGACCCCATTAGCATAAGGTTATCCGTGTTTTACATGGGTGATGGAAAGCCTTATCTTGCCCAGATAAAGGTCGCGCGCTGATATCAACAATGACAGTTGCATGACGTCATTTTGTAAATAAACATGTACAACTTTAGTAGTTGGCGACGTCAATGCGGAAAAAAATCACGTGACGATAGCTGAGGCCATGTGATTACAAAATGGCGATACACTAGGTAATGCCTGGTACAGCAAACTATTGTCGTAACCAACAGGCAAATTCGCAATAAAATCATAACCTTCGAGAAGATGTTGAAAATATTCAACTTGTTTTGGTTTGGGGTGTAATCTCTCTATTAAATTTACGCGCAGCTTCTGTATTATTCTCAGCGGAATACGTGTTTGTTAACAAGTAACCGGTGTGCATATTAAATATATATTCGCTAAAATTGATTCTTTTTATAAATAAATAATTTTGTAACCAGATCTACCGTTTTTCACACTAATTTCCTATAATATGAACAAAGTTGAAATATTGACCTAAAAAATATTTAATAAAAAAAAATAAACTTGTATGGTGGCAATGGTTACTGTAACAGATAGGGGATGTAACCACTGCGAGGAGTTTGGTAAATGATATGCAGGAAAAAGAATCAGTCATAGGTATCCGGTTCAGAAAAGGAAATTTCCACCCTCGGTAAAACAGAGCTATTCTTATAATATAACCCGGTACATATGGAGTTAATATAGACAATTTTATTAAATATGTTTAAATATCATAGTAACTCTCACTATAAGCATTGCAAACAGTGTTGAAATGAAATAATTTACAAAGTGTTGCATTTTAAATTCTACTCATTGTACCAACTTCTTTTAATAACACCGTTGCACCTACAAACATGAAAATTACATACTATACTCGGGAATTACCTCAATTGCAATGACCTTGTTTGCTCCGAACAACATTTTTTTTTTAAATATGTTTTTATGTTCAATGAGTACTAAACGCCGTAATAAACATACGCTCAACTAGTAGCCCGCAGATTAGTGAAAAATCGTTCACACTGTGATACAAGCACCAACATTGGCATGCCCACCCCTCTGAGACTACTGATTTGAAAAACATCCGTTAGCCACGTGATAATTCAAATGGTGGCCATTCATTTTGTTACAGATGGCCGCCATTTCCGGTAATAAATACTTAAAAAATGTGAATAGAAACCTGACCTTGTTATAGAACTGTAAAAGTTGATTTCCACATACAAATCCACGGTTGCTGGATTTAGAGAATTCCTGTGTTGAGATATGTACACCATTAAGTTGGCTTTACTGCGAAATTCTTCACGAGGGTTGTTCTTGAGTTCAACTATTAGAAGAAAACGGAAGAAGTTATGGTTATATGGCTGTTATTTCCGGAAATAATGATTTGATCATACAATGAACACTGATCATCATTTGTAGATGTTATTATAATAGAACACTGTTTATGGGATTTTACCACATATATATATACATGTAAATAGGAAAATTTACCCAAAGAAATATAAAATGATCGGACATGGAAAGTAGCATTCAAGGAAGACAGTCAACCACAAAACACAGAAACATACACGCAAACAGACAAACAAGAAGGCAAAAGTAATATAAATGCAAACGACATGACAAACACAAAAGGGTTAACAATAGGTCTACCGCCTTGGAACGGTCAGTGGCAAAGAAGGCCACAGGGGGTTTAAACCGGTTTTAGGGTGCACCAAACCTCACACTTACCCTAATACATCCCATTAAAACAGGACACTATAAATAAAGAAATCCCCGCCATGATCTAATCTCTAACCAACAAGGCAGCATCAATAGGCAATATAAGTAAAACACAAATATGCTCGTGTAAATATAATACAAAAAAACAACAATAGCCTAGAAAGCCACAGTGAAGGTAAGACGCCTAGCAAACGTTCTAAGATAAAACTCATTATAAAGTTCACTGCTTGTGGAAAATTACCGAAATACATTAATACGTGTTTAAGGGAATGGAGGCGGTCTGGGAGAGTAATTTGAGCAAATAGAAATACAAGACAAACCCCTCATAATGTGCTTCAGTTTCATATAAAATGTGCACATGCATTAAATAAGCTGTAAATATGGAGGAAAAGCATATTAAATATGTTTTCCGACATCATTTTAAATACACAATATCATTTGGAATGCATAATATGTGCTGAGGATGATTTCTTTGAAAAAAGTTGCTTTCTACAGGAATCACGCCGAGGCTTAGACGCTTTCTGTTAACTATAGTTACCACAAATTTGTATAAACATTTACTTTCATAAATACAATGTTTCGATCGAATTTAGCAAAAGACGTCATGGTGCCAAACAAAACTAAATAAACAAATCTATATATTAGTATGTGTCTCTGTCTTTCTCGACATACTCGGCCTTAGTCCATCTTGTTCCCTCACACGTACATACCCAGCCGTGCAAAGTGACACCAAACATAGCCTAATACCGACCCACTCCCCCTCCCCTTCAATTTCACACGTACATACCTGGCCATATTGATAGTCTCTGTAGGGCGTTATCTGTAGCGAGGTACTCAGCCAATAAAAACGTCTTGGTGCCAGGCCCGAGATCACTGAGGTAAAGAACGCTCATGTCCCGCTCACTCTGGAGACGGTGAATGAGTCTACCCAACATCACAACTATCGCCATCGAGGTCTTAGCCTGTTAATTAGAAGTAAATAATGTTTAATTTGTTCAACAATGACCTTTTTGGGGTTTTATAGCAGTACATGTATGCATTACCTTTCGGGCATGCACACGTGTAAAATATTAAGTACAACTGCACTTACAAATCATAACACGCAGTAAATGTAAATACAAAACCCTATAATTCAATCCACACTAGTAAATGTATATTCAATATGATGGGAACCGGTCTCTATATATTAAAGCTATACAATAATTATATATCCAAGAAGCTAATACTATTCATTATGCAACTAATGTTTTTACTATATAAATACAGCTACTATGCTAATCGGGTACACGTGCTATTATAGAGTCATGAATCATATAACTACATATATATATATACAGTATGTTTTATACATATCAATTTAGGAATGCAATACATTATCAAAAGAAAGTATTTCGTATTTAGTATGAATATTGCTGTATTTAGAAACCGATTTCTTTTTGCCAAAGTTACCCCCCTTGAAAAAAATCCTCCATTTCTATTTTGACCGCAGCAGACGTGAGCTGTCGTTTCCATTGTGTTTTGTACAGGTAAAATATGTATTTAAAACACTTCGTATGATAAAAGTTTACCTGTTTAGTAACTTAAAACTTCAGTTGTATTTTCGCTCGTGTCGAAAAGTGATAAATACTCGCCAGAGGCTCGCATTTATCACTTTCCACACACTCGCCAAAATACAGCATACATTATATGTTACTTACTAACCATGTAATTCATATCATATGACAGGAGCTAAAATAGCATGGCTAACTATATAAAATAGCCTTATTTTTTGTTTGTCAACGGTGTGGGATTCAATAAACGACAATTAATTTACTGTATTTTAGACAGGCAGACTAAAAATCGGCACCGGATGTTTAACCACTTACCTGTAACCATTGAACAACACGTCATACACATTCAACCATTAATGTTCTTCTTTAAATGTGATCGTACGGGGTATAATGAAAGTCCCATGTAATGATTCGAACAAGTATTTGAATTGGACGCACTACTACTTTTTCCATATAAGAAATATGTATGGTGATAATGTAGTAAAGCGTGTTTTAACATTTCATCATACAACCCACTGACGTATACCATATAAGTTTATATAGTACATGAGCAATTACATTTTTAATAATCATTAATTCTAATATTGCAGACTCGCACCTTCAGAAACATAAATACATGCACTTAAAACGTTCTTATTGACGTCTTCCCTATTGGCAACCCTATCTGTGTGATTTTTCCTGTAATTGTTGTTTGTTTGTACGTGTGTTCTTGGGTGACTGTGTTCTGTGAATGCTACATTCTCTGTTGGACTTTTATACATACTTCTCTTTGATCTCACTCGGCAAGATCATAAGAAGCTTATCCGGGAGTATATGAAAGCAGGTTATCACCTCCTCACAATGTAACATGTAACCGGAGAGGATCAACTTAAAATGAATTTAACACATATAACTTTCAGGAGATATGTTTCTAAGTCGATTCTTACGGATGGTGGGAGGTGTACAGTACTGTTTCTACCCAGCAGGAAAGGTGGGTGGTCTGCCTCCACCACAAATGATGAGTTTACGAAATATTTTTCAGAATTAGGTAACGATATTTTCCAATGTAAAAATGATGAAGCCGAAGATTTTTGCAATACTCATAACTTTGACGATTTAGATTGTAATTTTGAGGAACTTGACAAGCCCATAACTGTACAAGAAATATTAGATGCAGTTAAAAATCTGAAAAAGGAAAAAGCTATAGGAAGTGATTATATAATGAATGAATATTTAATTGAAAGCATTGATATTTTATCTTCTCATTTGTGTGACATTTTTAATATTATATTTGATTCTGGATATTTCCCAGAAAGGTGGACTAAAGGTATAATTATCCCATTGCATAAAAATGGAGAGTTTAATCATGTTAATAACTATAGGGGTATCACTTTGTTGTTTATCTAAACTCTTTACCACAATACTAAATAAAAGAATTGTGACCTTTTGTGATAATAACCATGTTTTATCTGATGCGCAATTTGGATTCAGGAAAGGGCGCTCAACCACTGATGCATTGTTTGTCTTACTAAATACTGTTCAAAAATATCTGAATGATAAGAAAATACTATATTGTGTGTTTGTTGATCTGAAGAAATGTTTTGATACAATTTATAGAAACGCATTGTGGTTGAAACTTTACAAAATGGGGATACAGGGTAAATTACTAAGAATAATAAAAGATATGTATGAAAAAGTAAAATCATGTGTAAGACAATGTGAAAATTATTCAGATTTTTTCGAATATGCGATTGGGTTAAGTTAAGGGGAGATAAGCTCGCCGATATTGTTTTCTCTTTTTACTGAGGACCTAGAACTATATCTACAAAATGATATTAATACTGGTTTAGAAATTGATGATATTGTTCTTATATTACTATTATTTGCGGACGATATGGTTATCATGGGGAAATCACCGGAAGAATTACAAAATAATATTAATTTACTTTATGACTATTGTAACAAATGGGGATTAGAGGTGAATACTGTTAAAACAGAGATTATTGTTTTTAGAAAAAGAGGTGGTTTATTAAACAATGAATCTTGGCATTATAATGGAGAGACTATAGAGGTAGTAAATGATTTCAACTATTTAGGTACAGTTTTTAATTATACTGATAATTTTGCTCTGAACCAAGAACAACTTATTGGAAAATCTTTGAAAGCATTAAATGTTCTCTTAGTAAACTGTAGAAAAATAAGGTTGAAACCAAAAGTATTATGTCAACTATTTGATTCATTTGTGGGGTCTATTTTAAATTCTTCTTCTGAAATTTGGAGATATACGAAATCAAAGCAAATCGAAAGAATACATTTAAAATGTTGTAAACAAATTTTAAAAGTAAGAAATAGTTCTTGTACATCAGGAGTATATGGTGAATTAGGAAGATTTATAACGCGTTATGTAAGAATACTTAAATACTGGTTTAAATTATTGAAAACAGATAACATAATACTTAAAAGCATTTACACATCGACACTAAAAGATTGTGAAAATGGTTATAAAAATTGGGCATCGAATGTAAAAAATATGTTAAACGAATATGGTTTTACACATGTTTGGAATGACCCAAATTCTGTTAATGCTAAATACTTTAAAAATACGTTTAGACAAGGAGTTGTTGATTGTTTTATACAACGATGGTTTGTAGATAAGGAATCAAGTGATGTACTTGAATTATATAATAATTGTAAATTGAGTTTTAATTATGAATCATACCTTGATATTTTACCATGTAATCTCAGACCATATTTGACAAAATTCAGAATATCAGCACATTCGTTAAGAATACAGACCGGTAGATACTCTCGTAATAGAATACCTAGAAATGAAAGATATTGTCAATGCTGCCACAGTATTGATTTGGAAGATGAATACCATTTTATTTTGATTTGTCCTTGTTACACAATAATCCGGACAATTTATATTAAAAAATATTATTATAATAGACCTAGTATGTTTAAATTCTTAGAATTAATGCAGACACAGGATAAGAATATTGTTATTAAGTTAGCTAAATATATTAGTACAGCTTTAGCTGTAAGGAATACAATCTTGATTAATTAAACAATGTTTAGCTCTTTTGTATTTTCATTCTCATATATCAGTTAATTAATATTAATGTTGCTCATAGCAATTGTACTTTTGTCTAAATTACTCGACTTATTATGCATGAACATTTATGTATGTATATATAACGATGTACGTATGTACAAGTTAAATAAAAAATATGTTCTGTTCTGTTCTGTTCCTCCACCACAAAGAATATCGACCGTCATGTTTAACCTTACATGTGTCGAAAATGACGTAAACACCATTCAAACAAACAAACAAACAAACATCTAACTTCTAAGTGTTTCCTTTCTTGTGCTCAAATAAAATGATAAAATGGTCTTTTTTTCGTGTTAAATAATGTAATGTTTATATTACAGATAAACAATGCCATTGTCTAATACCTCAGCATGGAGTTGAATCTGTAGTAACGCTAACAAGCTTGTTTGTAGATCTACCATTTGCATTATTTTTTTCATATTCTGTGAACACATTACGAAATAAATATTTTAAAATGTAACCAAAGTAGGTGTAAATGTCGAAAAACACACATTCAAAACATACATTCAAAACACACATTCAAAACAACCATTCAAAACATACAACAATTACAATTATAGCTAGATAGAGCAGCAACGTGTGCGGCATCACAGGGTTAGGATTAACAATAGGGTTAGGGTTACCGCCATGAAAGGGTCGGTGGAAAAATGACGGTGGGGTATAAACCAGGTTTAGAATGTTCAACTATTTCGGCTTCCGCCATATGTCCACCGCCATATGCATGCCATCTTCGGGATGGTTAAAATTCTGTACTTATTGAGTTGATGAATATTGAGTTCTGCTCAACCCGGGGCTTGTGGACGTGAGCGGTAGCAAGCATATTTCATTACCGTTCATGAACAGTCTCAATCAAACCGAGACTGCAATATTTCGTATTTATCGTGTTCGACCGTTTTCAAAGGTCCACTCTCATACTCTCGACGTAAACATTAACAACGAAACCTACCACTTCGATATCTGATTTATTATTGACACTGTCAGAAAGCGAAGACATGGTGAACCCCCAAACTCCAAGAATGGGTATGACCGTCAGGCAGAGAATCTTGATCAGCTGGAATCGTTTACCCCTATCCGTCAATGGATTCACCCTGCAGAGCGCTCCTGTAATGTGGACACAATATGTGCACGGTAAATAAGTTACTTATGAAAAATGTGACGGTAAGTGTCATTAGCTCAGTAGGAATGGAAGTTAAAACATTTATTTACTATTTCATACGTGACATATGTTTTGTGTCTCGAAACAATTAATAAAACAGCAGGTTTATTAAACCATGAAAAGAGGTTTATTAAACCATGAAATTGTGATTATTTCCTAATATACACACGTATAAAGTATGACCTCTTCGTCACACTCACTGTAGAGTCACACTGCAGATCTAAGCAACGCCTACTAAACGCTCTAATGGTCCTAGCGTCTGAACCGTTTCAGGAGTATCCGGTACTGCCGATGGCAATCTCTACCAGAGTCATTTCTGACTCTGTCAACGTCAAAGAAAGTAGGGCGAACGGATAGGTCACGTGATTATTCCAAAAAGTTATGATAAATCCTTTTGCGTGATCCGCAAAGAAAAAATATAGACCTATATTCAATATTTCAAAAGAAAAACTCTATGAGTTAATTTTTTTTACTAATTTTCTGCTGTCGAGCTTCGGTTTGAAATGTTTACATGTGCGTTTCGATTGAGGAGACCTAAGTACGTATTATTTTTGTAGTAAAATAGTCCCGATTAAAACTAAATTGTTTTCATGCATTATTTCGAATCTTGCAACATCTAATTTGCAGATATTCTGAAAATTATATTTACACAAGAAATAAATAAGTTTCAGGCAAACATATTCCAATTTAACAGGTTTTACCAAAATCTTGTAATTTAGTAGTTAGCAGAGATATATGTGAGTGAAAGGAACGATAACTCTGCGTGGAGATTGTGCCGATGGGCGCTCACTTTTGATGACAATAAGTATAAAAGTCGAACAGGCAATGCAACATGGTATATTATCACGTTTATTTGCGAATAACTTCTTTTCAAAACGTTTAATCAAAAATCGAAGACATTCGTTCAATCCTGCTGTGAAAGGTCTTAATTCACACCAAAGGTCCTAATTGAATGTCTCGTAGTTTTTTAGACTTTACGTTTCGCGACGACGGGTAATGAAGTTGCCGTTAAAACATAGTGTTAGCATGAATCAAAGGAACTGTCACAAGTTTGTGATCTCTACAGTCAAATTAACACAAATGCTGTTCAAAATGCACCGGTGCTGCATTAAATACAATCTCTACCCAGAGTTGTCGTTTCTTGCATACACATACACCTCTGTCAATAATCTTGGCAAACGACGAAAAACTACCGAAATGCAAAATTTCTTGATGGCACTAATATTTTTCTGAATTAACTTTATATGAAATGCTTAAATTACAAAAGAAAACTTTTTTTTCGGCTTGAATGTTTTAACTATGCAGTAAATTATGCTCAGAATTATACTGAGGTAGAATAAATGGTTGTACTTTGGCATATCACTTCGCCGTCAAAACATCAAAATACGCACCACCAAATCGTTCCCATTTGGTTACAGTACATCATTTTGCTTACCAGCACTTTCCAGTATCACATATCTCTTAACAACCTACCTTAAATTGAATTACTTACTTAAAATATATATCAAAATGTAGAAAATAAGTCGTGTTTCTTTCGACTGTTTACGTGTCAATCAGCAGCCGATAGTTGGTGGTGTCACGGTGTTGAAGTTCTGTTCGTCATTTTGATATTTTTGCTATGGTCATGTGATCTCAGGCTACTTTCTTAGACGTTGACAGAGGTCAGTGTAATGGCCTGTGGGAGAACTCGTCAAACGGTGCAGACGCCAACACTATTAGAGCGTTTGGTAGTCGTGTAGGCGCTAGTACCCGTATGCTGGTAAACATAGATTATAATACCCATGTTGTCCTTAGTCGTCATGTTATATGTGGTCTTCAATTAACCGTGTTATGCTTACATGTTTGGTACTCGTGTATATGTTTCCATCATTTCTAGTTCGTTTTCCCTTGTCGCACTACGCACTACACATATATAGAGGATATTTGTTGGTTTGGAGTGAATATAGGATTTATTTTGATCGAGAAGTGAGAAAACTTATATTTTCACTCATGCTAAAAGCACTCGTGAACATATAAGTTTTCTCGTTTCGAGATGAAAATAAATCCTCTATTCACGACAAACCAACAAATATTCTATTTATTATAAACTTGTTATCATGCAACACTACCAAACGGTTTCAAACAGAAAATACGTTTCGTTCCGACAGTTCCCCTTTAACGTATTCGCGGATAAATATAGTAACGCCAGCGCGTGAGGCGATTTACATATATTTATTGCGCATAGGATATACTCACGAATTATGACTGTTATAAGCAAATGCAGAAAAAAGTAGTTCCATTTTTTCCGGCAGTGAGAATATAAGTTCTTATATTCTCACTGTAAAAATATAAACAATGAGAATATAAGGTTTATTCTAACCATACAATCCACTATTTCACTGGGAAGTATATAATAGAAGGTAATAGATTATTATTTTTAATTTTACAGTCGTATTGTCGTTTTATACAGTGTCAAATGTATCCCTTCAGGCTGTGGTAGGTATCTTTATAACCGCTTTTCCAATGAATGAATTAATGGGGTTCTATGGCACGTTGATTCATTATGATAGTGTGGTGAGATAGATGGGGATGAGAAATACATATACATAATTTGGCAACGTTTAACAAACGCATAAGGGATAAAGCTACGTGCCAAAGCCTGAAGTAAAGCTACGTACCACAGCCTGAAGTAAAGCTACGTACCACAGCCTGAAGGATAAAGCTACGTGCCAAAGCCTGAAGTAAAGCTACGTACCAAAGCCTGAAGTAAAGCTACGTACCAAAGCCTGAAGTAAAGCTACGTACCACAATCTGGAGGATAAAGCTACGTGCCAAAGCCTAAAGTAAAGCTACGTACCACAGCCTGAAGTAAAGCTACGTACCACAGCCTGAAGGATAAAGCTACGTGCCAAAGCCTGAAGGATAAAGCTACGTGCCAAAGCCTGAAGTAAAGCTACGTGCCAAATCCTGAAGTAAAGCTACGTACCAAAGCCTGAAGTAAAGCTACGTACCACAATCTGGAGGATAAAGCTACTTACCAAAGCCTGAAGTAAAGCTACGTACCAAAGCCTGAAGTAAAGCTACGTACCACAGTCTGGAGGATAAAGCTACGTACCACAGTCTGGAGGATAAAGCTACTTACCAAAGCCTGAAGTAAAGCTACGTACCAAAGCCTGAAGTAAAGCTACGTACCACAGTCTGGAGGATATAGCTAAGTACCACAGCCTGGAGGATAAAGCTACGTACCACAGTCTGGAGGATAAAGCTACGTACCACAGTCTGGAGGATAAAGCTACGTACCACAGTCTGGAGGATAAAGCTACGTACCAAAGCCTGGAGGATAAAGCTACGTACCACAGTCTGGAGGATAAAGCTACGTACCAAAGCCTGGAGGATAAAGCTACGTACCACAGCATCCAAAATCTTCAAAGAAGTTAGTCTGGATCATATCAATGATGGCTGCATTGTTCACTGGCTCCGCCCCTTTCCTCAAATTCTCAACCCTTTTTAAAAAAAATACAAATATATTCAAATATCAATATATTTTCATAAGTGAGTAGGTAAGAAAGAACATTAGTATGAACGTTTAGTAAGAAGGCATGCGAGATATATAAGCATGCAAAGAGGAAGACATGAAGATAAACAGTCGGGTAACTAGTTAGGTAGGTAAGCACGCAAGTAATCAGAGCTGTCGGATGAAAAAGCGCTCGACTTTCGAGACCTTCTCTATTTATTGGGAAATTAAGTTGAAAAAAGGGACGTAATTCTGTTAAAATTCATAACAGTGTTATGGCACTTCTTTGTACGAGTTCATATTTGTACGAGTTCAGCTTGTGAAAGTGAACGCATGTGTAAAGTTTTCTGAGATGTGTGCTTAATGTAAAAAGATTAACCGATTCCGGTCAACATTTCTTTTTAATTTTATTTTATATTGTGAGTTACATTGTAGGTAATTCAACTCTGTCAAATGTTAACTTTCAAATTTGTCAAAAACAAATTCTTTAAATACCACACTGTAAGTGTTCTGTCAGATATGCCAAAACGCACCATTACATATGGTTAAGTCTGTTTCACAGACACCTAGTCTCGGCCAGCTAGACCGTATCATGCATATGTCTTACTTGCAGATATCGGTCTGGGCAGATGAGGCCAATTAAAGCGCCCACTAGCGATTAACACAATAAATTCGCGCGTTTTTTTCACGCTCATAAAGCCGACGTTTGCGTGACGTCATATTGTGAAAACAAGTACAACATCAATTGTTGAAGCAGCAGTTAAACTGTTTAACGTCACTTGCTGCTTTTCATAAGTTAAAAATAAGAAAATATTATTAAATTAACTTAAAAACATGTTTTTTGAAAGTCTCGTTGAATCTCTAAAAATCTCACCAAAATCGCCCAAAACGAGAGGGCGATTTTAAACGTCCTATTTTCCCCAGGCCCTGTTTCTGGATCCGTGTAGCATAGTGTAACGAAGATATCAGAAGCGGGCCGGGTGACCGAGGCTAAGAGACACCTCGAGAGCAACATTTTTATACCGAAAGTATGTCAATGTTAATTACTTGTACTAACTTTTGCAATTTGTTAATTTACATTCGAGTCTGTGGTGAAGTCCATTTGTTTAGACACCAAACGCAGCTTTCTATGTTCATATATGCTTACATCAAGGTACATAACAAGAGGAATATCATTTTCCCTGCTTTCAATGACATAAGAAGCAGTTTCTTATTGAAAACATATTATAAACGTCCGAGCTTTATACAATTTTGTGAATTAATGAAGTTTAACAATAAAAAAGACTAATAAATTTATCTAAATACATCAAAAGAGCATTTGACCAAAGATCTATTTTTTAAACAGTCCAGTTTAAGTTAATTTTATACTATAAGGTTAATGTATTGTATAATCCCTTTTCAACATGTTATAAAGGATGCTGTTGCTTGTTATTTGTGTTTCAATATTGTTTAATTGCTATTCATAAATTGTATAAAATATTGTACAAGCAAGGTTTTACGCAAGCGTAAAATAGCTGCCGAGAGAAAATAGCATATGTCAGGGTAAGAACTGGAAACAAAAGATGAACATGATAATAGATCAAGTCATGGGTGTTAAAACACTATTGAAAAGAAAAACACCACCGTTTTTTCTTACCAGACACATTCTTCCCGATTTTTACCATCAGTTCTTCCTACCAAACCTTTTGAATCAATATGAGCAACCTCGCTTCTCTCTGTTCATTTACCTTGACATGCCTTACATATTGATTACAATTCACCATTGTAACACGACGTGCTAGAAGTACACATCAGCTCAGAAATACAATTGTTCACATGTAAGAGATACGTGTGCGTTAATGTGTGCATTACAAACACATATAAACCATTCACCTCTACCAAGTGTAATTATAAGATTGAGTTATCAAAGTGAAAAATGTAAAAGAACTGTTCATTTCTACGTTACCATTTGCAATAATGAAAGCCATAATAATGAAAATTTAAAAAAAAAGGAGAAAAAAAAGGAAAAAAAAAGGAAAAGTAAACAGCAGGCTTGAACCCAAACTTCCCCGCACACGACGCCTCACGCAACTGCGCTACAGAGACTAATGAACGTGTTGTTGCTAATGTACATATAATAGTTATCGTATGCTACTTACAATAGACTAATCTCCGAAAATGTCATTTCAGCAAGTAAAACGATAGCCTTTGAACATTGTAAAATATGTGTTTATACCATTCAAGTTGTATGGTATAAAGTTGTAATGCATGCTTATCGTCAACTACATGATTTACAGTCTGTTAACCATAGACAAACACAAAACCCGTATAAGGGTCAGCTTTCGGCAGCTGAATAGTTATTGTATTAAACCGTTCACTTAAAATCATGTATTGTTTAAAATTATGTTGACCAACGAAGTACTATGTACAAGTTGAATACAATTCTTTATGTAGTGTTCATAATATCAAAATGCAAAACTATTGTACTCACTTTAAATCAGTCATTAACTCCATATTTTGTATTTTGTTTATTCCATTTGAATGGAGGTTTTTATATAAAATGCTTTTTGTATTCTGAATTAAATACGACAACCCCATCCACACAAATCGCTAAGCAACAAAACAAGAAATCTTCACACACTTTTAAAGACGCTAATTACGGAAATGTCAAGCCTCCGTCTCCATGGTGTCGTGGTGAGATACTGATATACTATCAAAGGTGATAATAAGAATTCGATTTTTTTCCTTCTCATTGCCTCAAATTATAAAAATTAGGGTTTGACTGAAGTCAGGATGAATTGAATGTTGTTTAACGGCTCATCAATACAGTATAGGTTATTTAGAGCCGCCGCAGAGAGGGGAAGGATACATAGGAATCCGGGAACCTGCCCTACTCTT
Source organism: Cyrtodaria siliqua (assembly GCA_037043455.1). NCBI lineage: Eukaryota > Metazoa > Mollusca > Bivalvia > Adapedonta > Hiatellidae > Cyrtodaria > Cyrtodaria siliqua. The sequence continues at coordinate 90,174 of JAWPHD010008621.1, read as the reverse complement.
ATTATCGAATAGATTCCTATAGTTCTGTAACGTGCTCGGAGGATAGACCGATACACGGGACCGCCCGGTTTAGGTCCCCATCCGACGGACGAAGCTAAGGGAAAGTGTCTTGCCCAAGAACACACCGACGAAACTCAATGGCACCACGGAGGATGACTGTAGGTTTAGGATGATTCTTACACCAGAAAAAGTAGGGGTGTGTTCTTCGGTTTGAGATATTTTAATAATTGCCCATGGATATTTTCTTTTCTTGTTGCAGGTGAGAAAACAATAGTGTGAGATTGGATGAACAACGATTAGACGACACTGACAGCAAAATGTGACACATTTGTGGGTGCTCAACATGCGTATGAATTTAGGTGCAAACTGTTTAGTGAAAGCCGAAAGAGTACCTTGCCTGACACCACTCACATTAAACAACAAAACAAAGTGGGCTATGTACCAGATTTTGTGGATTTTTATGAGCAGCAGTAACTGTATTTTCCCCACAAAATACTTTTAGGCTGTAAATGCTTGATTCAGAATGGAAAATTGAACTTTACTGCCTATGGCCACACAATAAAATAGAAGTGTGGTGTGAGACCTGAAGACCAGGGCACTGTTCCCGTATTCCTATATAGCATTCATTATCTCTTGAGTTGCTATAATCTAGACAATGCGCTGATGTGTCGTTAAACAATTATTAGAGATAATGGATGCTATATAGGTATTCCTATATAGCATCCATTATCTCTTGAGTTGCTATAATCTAGACAATGCGCTGATGTGTCGTTGAACAATTATTAGAGATAATGGATGCTATATAGGTATTCCTATATAGCATCCATTATCTCTTGAGTTGCTATAATCTAGACAATGCGCTGATGTGTTGTTGAACCATTATTAGAGATAATGGATGCTTTATTGGAATACGGAAACCGTGCCGTAGTCTTTGTTCATGGTGGGGATTTCTTTATTTACAATGTCCCGTTTTATTGGGATGACAGTTGGGTAAGTGTAAGGTTTGGTGCACCATAGAACCTGGTTTAAACCCCAGCGGCTTGTTTTGCCAGTGACCATTCCAAGGCGGTAGTCCTATTGCCAACCCATTTGTGTTTGTGACGCCTTTATTTTTTTTTCTATTTCTATGCATGTTGCGTGTTTTGGGGTTTACTGTGTTCTGTGAAAGCTGCATTTCCTGTTCGACTTTTATAGTTATACTCATATCGTTCTTTAAAAGATCGGAGGATAGACTCTAGTACACGGAACTTTCAGGTTTACGTCCTCGTCCGATGGACGAGACCAGGGGAGGTGTTTTGGCTAAGGACATACCGAAGTAGCTGAGTGGTGCCAATGAGCTCAAACCTGTGGTCTGCGTATTCGGAGTCGAACGTGCTATCCGTTAGGTCACCGCGACCCCCGTAAAAGACGTTTGCTGCTTTACCCAGGGTTAAGTTGTTTTAAATTTGCATATTTTTTTTTGTTTGGGGTGGGTGGTGCGGGGATTTTGTTTACACACCTTGTTTGTTTCATCGTAGATTTTGGTCCTATTGTAAGGTTTTCGTTGTGTTTTTGTGTGTAAAAGAGGGAGAGTTGTGTGGGCAAGGGTGTGTGAGGGGGGGGGGGGCGTGGTTGGGGGGGGGGGGCGGGAGACTCCGGGGGCGGGATGATGATATCGGAGGGTATTGTACGGGAGAAATTCAATTTGCATAACATTTATTTTTATTTTCAAAACTGTTTCATACGTAAAATGCTGTTTAATACCTGTGCATATATTTATGATTTTGATGTACATGTTTATTATTGATTTTATCATTCAACATCATTCAAAATTAGTATCTTGTAGATGTTACTTATAGTAACATGTACATGTTTCTGGATAATTACGAAAAAAATGGAATGTTCTGGGACAATAAACTTCTAGAAAATTCTAAGACAGTATATAAACAAGACATTGTGATTAATAGTTGTCCGCTCCGGTTCCCTGCAGTTTTAGTAAAAGAGACATTTGCGAATTCATATTTTAGATTGAAATATATATTGTTAGAGGATTTATATTACAAATTATTGTGCTCATCTATTCTGAAGGTGACATTGGATTATTTGGACTACTGTGGAGAAGTAAACCAGGAAATACTCAAAACAAGTTTGGATTAAAGTTCCCCTGCCATGTTTTGTTTCATGAACATGTTTATGTCTATTTAAATCGAAATCAATACACAACAATAGATATTTACAAGTCACAAATTGCAATATCTGTGAAAATCGAGAACAAGATTTTATTTGATGACGTATGAAACTTTGAACAGGTAAATTAATACACAGGTAAACGTATTTATCAAATATCTGGCAATAGCTGTGAAGCTATACAATTCAGATTTACCTCGTTTACTCCATTTCCCCGTGCAGTCATGCAGTGGGAAAAGTAGTATCTACGTCATGCAAATAATACTTATTTTACATACAAATTAGTAGCGGATTTAAATGTATGTTTCTCTCCGGGACTATCAAGAAATGTTCATATGATGCTTAAGAGTTACATTTGTTAATTGATAATACTGCAAAAATGGGTGGCCATTCATGTTTAAAGGAACATTTGACAATTTGGATTAAAGGTTTTTATTTTAGCATGGATATTATTTTAATATTGGATTTTAAAAAAAGAATGGATCTAGTTGATATGTAAGTAAATATTTTTCGTTGTACTATTTGAATAAATGTGTTGATTAGATTTTAAAGAAATTGTGTTGCTAGTTGTCCTTCCTCGTTATATTTTACCAGTAACAATGCTTCAAATATAACTTTATAGACAGTTACTATAATTTGAATTCTAACATAAAAAAACACTATATAGAAATGTGACAGTCTATTTAGTATCGTGTCGTTTTCACGATATTCGAAGAAGAAATGTCATTTGTCTTCAACAATACATTACATTGTCAAAACAATATCATTTATGGATTAATTACTTTCAATAACAATCATGACTCCCGATCAGATGCAATATGACAACGTTTGGCAGGTAAGTGGATTTTATGCCAAACATAATATAATTTATGGTGGGGTAAAATATGCATCAGTATATTCAGTACTTTGATTTAGTAAACGTGTATCGGTATCTTCAGTACTTCGATTTAGTACGGGAAACACTCTCAAAACCGACCAATCGGCGATAACCTGTCGGTCGGTATTAACAAATCGGGGCTGGCATCACAGCGTGCCTTTCCTTTATGAAAACGAAAACAGAAACCTAAATTGCTTGTGTTTCAACTCCATTTTCTATCTCTTCAGTTGGAAGATTACTTCTAAATTTATCGCGATACCATTAACGGACGTGTACTTCCTCTATTTTAGTCAAAAAACTCTTCTCTCTAATTAAGAGTGCTAGACAAGACTCCCAAGGTATAGCCCCGCTGAAGGACCCAAACACAAACGCCATGCAGACTAGAAACACCGACAAACCAAACACACTAAAGAAACAATTTCAATCTGTATTCACCCCAGCTAATGCAACACATATTTCAGACACAGATATTCCAACTGAATTTAAAAGTTAGTACCCTTCTGTGCCTAACATAAAGTTCGACCTAAATGGCTACGGAAACTTTTATCGAACCTTAAACCAGACAAAGTGGCCGGACCCGACCAAGTAAAACCTGTTGTCCTGAAACAACTCAGCAACACCATTGTTCCAATTTTCTAGGTAATTTTTCAAAAACAATACGACTGTGGTCAGGTTCCGTCATATTGTCCCAAGCCATGGTAAGCTCGTTATTCAAAAAAGGAGATAAAAGTGATCCAGCCAACTACAGGCCAATATCCCTTACTTGCATAGCTGATGGAACACATTGTTGCATCAAACTTGGTAAGGCACTTCAACCTTTATAACATCATTTATGATTTACAACACGGTTTCAGATAGAGGAGATCCTGTGAGACACAACTAGTCCAACTTGTCGAGGATCTCAGCCGCAAACTGTCTGCTGGTCACCAAACAGACCTTATTCTCTTAGATTTTAGTAAAGCTTTCGATATGGTAAATCACCTCAAACTACTCTACAGCGTATTGTTATAGAAGGTGATTCATCCTCAAACATGCCAGTAACGTCAGGCGTACCACAAGGCTTTGTTCTTGGCCCAATACTTTTTTTATTATATATCAACGACCTTCCGGAAAACATAATATCACCAGTTCGTCTTTTTGCAGATGACACTGCAGTATATCTGACCGTTGATAGTCCTAATGACGGCATGACATTACAACGGGATTTTGACACCCTTCAGATATGGCAGAAAAAGTGGGATATGAGTTTTAATCCGGGCAAATGTCAAGTTTTACATATCACTAAGTCCAAACACCCCATTAAACACACATATTCTCTCCATGGTCAAGACCTTACTGCAATGTCTGAAGCAAAATATTTGGGTGTAGATATCAGCGAAGATCTCTCCTGGAATAACCACATTGACAAGGTATGCTCCAAAGCCAAGAAGGCTTTAGGTTTCTTGAAGCGAAATATTAAACCCAAATAACAAAACATCAGGGAGGCAGCATATAAGACAATGGTAAGACCCCAGGCAGAATATGCTAGCACTGTATCGAGTCCACACACCAAAAATAAAATACACACTTGAAATGGTTCAACGGAGGGCAGCCAGATTGGTCACGAGCAACTATTCTACATATGATAGTGTCACCTTAATGATTAACAACCTAGGTTGGAAGTCACTACAAGACAGGCGAACAGATGCCAGACTGATCCTGTTCTTCAAAACTGTATACAATCTGGTTGAAATTCAAATGCCCCATATGGATTTGGACCACCATTATTTTCACATAGACCGTAATGTTAGCTCTACACAGAATAACACTTACCCTAATGCTCCGTGACACTTCAAATATCCATTAAAATGTATATACGTGACGACAAAACATAAAAATAGCAAAAACAACAATGACCATAACTGCTCTATGCACCAGCATTTGGCTCAAAATGAAAGTAGATGACCTTTTTTCACAACAACAGCCGAACGACACGTCATTTTGTTTAAAACCTTACCTCATACAAAGTAGTACCACTCAGCACTCTGATGAACGATTCCTTTGCTTTTTACACCCATATCTTCGGAAATCTATCCTCAAAACAAAAACAGTAAATATACGTACCTCTTTTATGTACTCAATCAATTACACAGTCCCAAATAACACCAATGATGGTACTACTTTCGAGTACGACCATTTTCAACTTTTGACCTCTCTGGTTACCGGTCCAAGTCCATATATCCATCATCCCCAGAGACTGACGCGTCATGCCCATCCACTCTCATATGTCCAAATCCATACCCATGTAAATGTCTACAAATATTATTTTTTCCCCGCAACAGTAGTGCTCTGGAACACACTGCCCGTTGCTATTGTCATGATCACCCGCTGCTATTGTCAAGATCACAGACCTGAATAAGTTTAAACAGGGTGTGAGATAGATAGACAGACAGACAGGCAGGCAGGCAGGCTGGCAGGCAGGCAGGCAGGCAGAAAGACAGACAGACAGACAGACAGACAGATAGATAGATATTCACACATACGAATCACGGTTTTATACCTCGGACGGTACGCATTTTCCCATGACTTTCTCCTTTCCTACAACAAAGAAAGCATGGCCGACAAATTATGGCAGTCACGTGAAGTTATAACGTAATCAGTTTTCGTGCGTCAAAAGTGTTATTTTTAGTATGATTTTCAAAGTGTCGATCCTTGGACACTCTTATCATTACACATTTTGAAAGATTTGTACGAGATAACAGCTCGTGCTATTCTCATTCTTTGAATTTGACGCCAGAAGACGTGTTAATTCAGTATTCGGAGAGCCGGAAGGAACAGTTGATTCAATAAGACAGAGAAAACGTTCCAGTGTTATCGACGTTGCAGGAATTGCGAATATTCAATGACTTGTGTAATGCAGCTGTGACACCCGATTATGTAGCAAACAACATCATCGATTTAGTTGAAACCTTGGTGATTTTTATAAACACATGTTATTTATGTGGCAGTTATGCAATTTTAAATAGGATCCCACCAACATGCCCTACAAAACACCGTATCGACTGTGTATGGTTTAACGCTCGTGTGGACGTTACAAATTTACTTCTGAGCGAGAGATTACACCGGATGGACAACAAAGCCTGTTTATGGCGAAACAAAGGTTTTTGGGACGCGTCAGGTCAACAACAGGTTTTTGCACCAGATAGTGTACACTTGTCTCACGAGGGTCAGAAGAAATACTTTAAAATATTCGGGCAGCGGTTGTGTCAGCCCTGAAAACTAGTACACTTGAAGGTCTCTAAACATTCACTGCCAGGTACCAACTACTAATTCAAGTTTCTATATTTCCAGAACAGTTTGGCCTATATTATATGATCACCATGATTGCTTAGAGACCATTCAGTAGACTTGAAGATCACTAGACATTCACTGCCAGGTACCAAGTACTAATTCAAGTTTATATATTTCCAGAACTGCTTGGGCTATATTATATGATCACCATGATTGCTTGGAGACCATTTAGTACACTTGAAGATCACTAAACATTCACTGCCAGGTACCAAGTACCAATTCAAGTTTATATATTTCCAGAACTGTTTGGCCTATATTATATGATCACCATGATTGCTTGAAGACCATTCAGTACACTTGAAGATCACTAAACATTCACTGCCAGGTACCAAGTACCAATTCAAGCTTATATATTTTCAGAACTGTTAAAATTGGCCTATATTATATGATCACCATGATAGCTCGGAGACCATTCAGTAGACTTGAAGATCACTAAACATTCACTGCCAGGTACCAAGTACTGATTCAAGTTTATATATTTCCAGAACTGTTTGGCCTATATTATATGATCACCATGATTGCTTGGGGACCGTTCAGTACACTTGAAGACAGATAAAAATATCGGACAGGGAAAGCAGCATTCAAGGACGACAGTCAACCACAAAACACAAAAACAAACACGCAAACAGACAAACGAGAAGGCAAAAGTAATAAAAAATGCAAACGACATCACAAACACAAAGGGGATGACAATAGGGCTACCGCCTTCGAACAGTCACTGGCAACAAAGGCCACTGGGGGTGGGTTTAAACCGGTTCTAATATGCACCAAACCTCAATCTTACCCTACTGTCATCCCATTAAAACAGGAAAGTGTAAATAAAGAAATCCCCGCCATGATCACATCTCTAACCAACAAGGCAGCATCAATAGGCAATATAATTAAAAAACAAATATGCTCGTGTAAATATAATACAAAAAAACAATAGTCTAGAAAGTCATAATGAAGGTATTCAATGACTTAGCAGAAGCCAGAGCAACAAGAGAATAAACCATTAAGGGCACGACAGGAAAGATCATAGACAAACATCAAACGCCACCGTCCCAATGGGCTTTAGGTAGGCGTCATCATGAAGATCACTTAACATTCACTACCAGGTACCAAGTACTAATTCAAGTTTCTATATTTCCAGAAATGCTTGGCCTATATTATATGATCACCATGATTGCGTGGAGAATTTAGTACACTTGAAGGTCTCTAAACATTCACTGCCAGGTACCAAGTACTAATTCAAGTTTATATATTTCCAGAACTGTTTTGCCGATATTATATGATCACCATGATAGCTCGGAGACCATTCAGTAGACTTGAAGATCACTAAACATTCACTGCCAGGTACCAAGTACTGATTCAAGTTTATATATTTCCACAACTGTTTGGCCTATATTATATGATCACCATGATTGCTTGGAGACCATTCAGTACACTTGAAGGTCTTTAAACATTTGCTGCTAGGTACCAAGTACTAATTCAAGTTTATATATTTCCAGAACTGATTAGCCTATATTATATGATCACCATGATTGCTTGGGGACCATTCAGTAGATTTGAAGGTCTCTAAACATTCACTGCCAGGTACCAAGTACTAATTCAAGTTTATATATTTCCAGAACTGTTTGGCCTATATTATATGATCACCATGATTGCTTCGGGACCATTCAGTAGACTTGAAGGCCACTAAACATTCACTGCCAGGTAGCAAGTACTAATTCAAGTTTATATATTTCCAGAACTGTTTGGCCTGTATTATATGATCACCATGTTGCTTGGAGACCATTCCGTACACTTGAAGATCACTAAACATTCACTGCCAGGTACCAAGTACTAATTCAAGTTTATATATTTCCAGATCTGTTTGGCCGATATTATATGATCACCATGTAGCTTGGAGACCATTCAGTAGACTTGAAGATGTCCAAATATTCACAACCAGGTACCAAGTACTAATTCAAGTTTATATATTTCCAGAACTGTTTGACCTATATTATATGATCACCATGATTGCTAGAGACTATTCAGTCCACTTGAAGATCACTAAACATTCACTGCCAGGTACCAAGTATTAATTCAAGTTTATATATTTCCAGAACTGTTTGACCTATATTATATGATCACCATGATTGCTTGGGGACCATTCAGTAGATTTGAATGTCTCTATACATTCACTGCCAGGTACCAAGTACTAATTTAAGTTTATATATGTCCAGAACTGTTTGACCTATAATAATAATTATGATCACCATGATTGCTTAGAGACCATTCAGTAGACTTGAAGATCACTAAACAATCACTGCCAGGTACCAAGTACTAATTCAAGTTTACATATTTCCAGAACTGTTTGGCCTATATTATATGATCACCATGATTGCTTGGGGACCATTCAGTAGACTTGAATGTCTCTAAACATTCACTGCCAGGTACCAAGTACTAAGTTAAGTTTATATATTTCCAGAACTGTTTGGCCTATATTATATGATCACCATGATTGCTTGTGGACCATTCAGTAGACTTGAAGGCCACTAAACATACACTGCCAGGTACCAAGTATTAATTCACGTTTATATATTTCCAGAACTGTTTGACCTATATTATATGATCACCATGATTGCTTGGGGACCATTCAGTAGACTTGAATGTCTCTAAACATTCACTGCCAGGTACCAAGTACTAATTTAAGTTTATATATTTCCAGAACTGTTTGGCCTATATTATATGATCACCATGATTGCTTGGGGACCATTCAGTAGATTTGAAGGTCTCTAAAGATTCACTGCCAGGTACCAAGTACTAATTCAAGTTTATATATTTCCAGAACTGTTTGGCCTATATTATATGATCACCATGATTGCTTGGGGACCATTTAGTAGACTTGAAGGCAACTAAACATTCACTGCCAGGTACCAAGTATTAATTCAAGTTTATATATTTCCAGAACTGTTTGACCTATATTATATGATCACCATGATTACTTGAGACCATTCAGTACACTTGAAGGTCACTAAACATTCACTGCCAGGTACCAAGTATTAATTCAAGTTCATATATTTCCAGAACTGTTTGACCTATATTATATGATCACCATGATTGCTTGTGGACCATTCAGTAAACTTGAATGTCTCTAAACATTCACTGCCAGGTACCAAGTACTAAGTTACGTTGATATATTTCCAGAACTGTTTGGCCTATATTGTATGATCACCATGATTGCTTGTGGACCATTCAGTAGACTTGAAGGCCACTAAACATTCACTGCCAGGTACCAAGTATTAATTCACATTTATATATTTCCAGAACTGTTTGACCTATATTATATGATCACCATGATTGCTTGGGGACCATTCAGTAGACTTGAATGTCTCTAAACATTCACTGCCAGGTACCAAGTACTAATTTAAGTTTATATATTTCCAGAACTGTTTGACCTATATTATATGATCACCATGATTGCTTGGGGGACCATTCAGTAGACTTGAATGTCTCTAAACATTCACTGCCAGGTACCAAGTACTAAGTTTAGTTTATATATTTCCAGAACTGTTTGGCCTATATTATATGATCACCATGATTGCTTGTGGACCATTCAGTAGACTTGAAGGCCACTAAACATACACTGCCAGGTACCAAGTATTAATTCACGTTTATATATTTCCAGAACTGTTTGACCTATATTATATGATCACCATGATTGCTTGGGGACCATTCAGTAGGTTTGAATGTCTCTAAACATTCACTGCCAGGTACCAAGTACTAATTTAAGTTGATATATTTCCAGAACTGTTTGGCCTATATTATATGATCACCATGTTGCTTGGGGACCATTCAGTACACTTGAAGATCGCTAAACATTCACTGCCATGAACCAAGTACCAATTGAAGTTTATATATATCCAGAACTGTTAGGCCTATATTATATGATCACCGTGATTGCTTGGAGACCATTCAGTAGACTTGAAGATCACTAAACATTCGCTGCCAGGTACCAAGTACTAATTCAAGTTTATATATTTCCAGAACTGTTTGGCCTATATTATATGATCACCATGTTGCTTGGAGACCATTCAGTACACTTGAAGATCACTAAACATTCGCTGCCAGGTACCAAGTACTAATTCAAGTTTATATATTTCCAGAACTGTTTGACCTATATTATATGATCACCATGATTGCTTGAGACCATTCAGTACACTTGAAGGTCACTAAACATTCACTGCCAGGTACCAAGTATTAATTCAAGTTCATATATTTCCAGAACTGTTTGACCTATATTATATGATCACCATGATTGCTTGTGGACCATTCAGTAAACTTGAATGTCTCTAAACATTCACTGCCAGGTACCAAGTACTTAGTTAAGTTTATATATTTCCAGAACTGTTTGGCCTATATTGTATGATCACCATGATTGCTTGTGGACCATTCAGTAGACTTGAAGGCCACTAAACATTCACTGCCAGGTACCAAGTATTAATTCACATTTATATATTTCCAGAACTGTTTGACCTATATTATATGATCACCATGATTGCTTGAGGACCATTCAGTAGACTTGAATGTCTCTAAACATTCACTGCCAGGTACCAAGTACTAATTTAAGTTTATATATTTCCAGAACTGTTTGACCTATATTATATGATCACCATGATTGCTTGGGGACCATTCAGTATACTTGAATGTCTCTAAACATTCACTGCCAGGTACCAAGTACTAAGTTAAGATTATATATTTCCAGAACTGTTTGGCCTATATTATATGATCACCATGATTGCTTGTGGACCATTCAGTAGACTTGAAGGCCACTAAACATACACTGCCAGGTACCAAGTATTAATTCACGTTTATATATTTCCAGAACTGTTTGACCTATATTATATGATCACCATGATTGCTTGGGGACCATTCAGTAGACTTGAATGTCTCTAAACATTCACTGCCAGGTACCAAGTACTAATTTAAGTTTATATATTTCCAGAACTGTTTGGCCTATATTATATGATCACCATGATTGCTTTGGGACCATTCAGTAGATTTGAAGGTCTCTAAACATTCACTGCCAGGTACTAAGTACTAATTCAAGTTTATATATTTCCAGAACTGTTTGGGCTATATTATATGATCACCATGATTGCTTGGGGACCATTTAGTAGACTTGAAGGCCACTAAACATTCACTGCCAGGTACCAAGTATTAATTCAAGTTTATATATTTCCAGAACTGTTTGACCTATATTATATGATCACCATGATTGCTTGAGACCATTCAGTACACTTGAAGGTCACTAAACATTCACTGCCAGGTACCAAGTACTGATTCAAGTTTATATATTTCCAGAACTGTTTGACCTATATTATATGATCGCCATGATTGCTTGTGGACCATTCAGTAAACTTGAATGTCTCTAAACATTCACTGCCAGGTACCAAGTACTAAGTTACGTTTATATATTTCCAGAACTGTTTGGCCTATATTGTATGATCACCATGATTGCTTGTGGACCATTCAGTAGACTTGAAGGCCACTAAACATTCACTGCCAGGTACCAAGTATTAATTCACATTTATATATTTCCAGAACTGTTTGACCTATATTATATGATCACCATGATTGCTTGGGGACCATTCAGTAGACTTGAATGTCTCTAAACATTCACTGCCAGGTACCAAGTACTAAGTTAAGTTTATATATTTCCAGAACTGTTTGGCCTATATTGTATGATCACCATGATTGCTTGTGGACCATTCAGTAGACTTGAAGGCCACTAAACATTCACTGCCAGGTACCAAGTATTAATTCACATTTATATATTTCCAGAACTGTTTGACCTATATTATATGATCACCATGATTGCTTGAGGACCATTTAGTAGACTTGAATGTCTCTAAACATTCACTGCCAGGTACCAAGTACTAATTTAAGTTTATATATTTCCAGAACTGTTTGACCTATATTATATGATCACCATGATTGCTTGGGGACCATTCAGTATACTTGAATGTCTCTAAACATTCACTGCCAGGTACCAAGTACTAAGTTAAGATTATATATTTCCAGAACTGTTTGGCCTATATTATATGATCACCATGATTGCTTGTGGACCATTCAGTAGACTTGAAGGCCACTAAACATACACTGCCAGGTACCAAGTATTAATTCACGTTTATATATTTCCAGAACTGTTTGACCTATATTATATGATCACCATGATTGCTTGGGGACCATTCAGTAGACTTGAATGTCTCTAAACATTCACTGCCAGGTACCAAGTACTAATTTAAGTTTATATATTTCCAGAACTGTTTGGCCTATATTATATGATCACCATGATTGCTTTGGGACCATTCAGTAGATTTGAATGTCTCTAAACATTCACTGCCAGGTACTAAGTACTAATTCAAGTTTATATATTTCCAGAACTGTTTGGGCTATATTATATGATCACCATGATTGCTTGGGGACCATTTAGTAGACTTGAAGGCCACTAAACATTCACTGCCAGGTACCAAGTATTAATTCAAGTTTATATATTTCCAGAACTGTTTGACCTATATTATATGATCACCATGATTGCTTGAGACCATTCAGTACACTTGAAGGTCACTAAACATTCACTGCCAGGTACCAAGTACTGATTCAAGTTTATATATTTCCAGAACTGTTTGACCTATATTATATGATCGCCATGATTGCTTGTGGACCATTCAGTAAACTTGAATGTCTCTAAACATTCACTGCCAGGTACCAAGTACTAAGTTACGTTTATATATTTCCAGAACTGTTTGGCCTATATTGTATGATCACCATGATTGCTTGTGGACCATTCAGTAGACTTGAAGGCCACTAAACATTCACTGCCAGGTACCAAGTATTAATTCACATTTATATATTTCCAGAACTGTTTGACCTATATTATATGATCACCATGATTGCTTGGGGACCATTCAGTAGACTTGAATGTCTCTAAACATTCACTGCCAGGTACCAAGTACTAATTTAAGTTTATATATTTCCAGAACTGTTTGACCTATATTATATGATCACCATGATTGCTTGGGGACCATTCAGTAGACTTAAATGTCTCTAAACATTCACTGCCAGGTACCAAGTACTAAGTTATGTTTATATATTTCCAGAACTGTTTGGCCTATATTATATGATCACCATGATTGCTTGTGGACCATTCAGTAGACTTGAAGGCCACTAAACATACACTGCCAGGTACCAAGTATTAATTCACGTTTATATATTTCCAGAACTGTTTGACCTATATTATATGATCACCATGATTGCTTGGGGACCATTCAGTAGACTTGAATGTCTCTAAACATTCACTGCCAGGTACCAAGTACTAATTTAAGTTTATATATTTCCAGAACTGTTTGGCCTATATTATATGATCACCATGTTGCTTGGGGACCATTCAGTACACTTGAAGATCGCTAAATATTCACTGACATGTACCAAGTACCAATTGAAGTTTATATATATCCAGAACTGTTAGGCCTATATTATATGATCACCGTGATTGCTTGGAGACCATTCAGTAGACTTGAAGATCACTAAACATTCGCTGCCAGGTACCAAGTACTAATTCAAGTTTATATATTTCCAGAACTGTTTGGCCTATATTATATGATCACCATGTTGCTTGGAGACCATTCAGTACACTTGAAGATCACTAAACATTCGCTGCCAGGTACCAAGTACTAATTCAAGTTTATATATTTCCAGAACTGTTTGGCCTATATTATATGATCACCATGATTGCTTGGAGACCATTCAGTACACTTGAAAGTCTCTAAATATTCGCTGCCAGGTACCAAGTACTAATTCAAGTTTATATATTTCCAGAACTGTTTGGCCTATATTATATGATCACCATGATTGCTTGGGGACCATTCAGTAGATTTGAAGGTCTCTAAACATTCACTGCCAGGTACCAAGTACCAATTCAAGTTTATATATTTCCAGAACTGTTTGGCCTATATTATATGATCACCATGATTGCTTGGGGACCATTTAGTAGACTTGAAGGCCACTAAACATTCACTGCCAGGTACCAAGTATTAATTCAAGTTTATATATTACCAGAACTGTTTGACCTATATTATATGATCACCATGATTGCTTGGGGACCATTCAGTAGACTTGAATGTCTCAAAACATTCACTGCCAGGTACCAAGTACTAATTTAAATTTATATATTTCCAGAACTGTTTGACCTATATTATATGATCCCATGATTGCTTGGAGACCATTCAGTAGACTTGAAGATCACTAAACATTCACTGCCAGGTACCAAGTACTAATTCAAGTTTATATATTTCCAGAACTGTTAGGCCTATATTATATGATCACCGTGATTGCTTGGAGACCATTTAGTAGACTTGAAGATCACTAAACATTCGCTGCCAGGTACCAAGTACTAATTCAAGTTTAGATATTTCCAGAACTGTTTGGCCTATATTATATGATCACCATGTTGCTTGGAGACCATTCAGTACACTTGAAGATCACTAAACATTCACTGCCAGGTACCAAGTACTAATTCAAGTTTATATATTTCCAGAACTGTTTGGCCTATATTGTATGATCACCATGATTGCTTTGAGACCATTCAGTACACTTGAAGGTCTCTAAACATTCGCTGCCAGGTACTAAGTACTAATACAAGTTTCTATATTTCCAGAACTGTTTTGCCTATATTATATGATCACCATGATTGATTGGGGACCATTCAGTAGACTTGAAGGTCTCTAAACATTCACTGCCAGGTACCAAGTACTAATTTAAGTTGATCTATTTCCAGAAGTAAAGCGGTTATTGCTATCGAGATTGTCGTTATCTCCACACTTGTATTTGACTATTCAGTATTAAAATTACCCTTAATGTCTTTTAAACACAGTGTTCATCCGGTAACACTTTATATTCCCATTCATAATCATGATTTTCCAACTTGCCAGGTTCACGTATTACACAGTTACCTCTCATTTGGCGGTCACATACTGATCAGGCTGATAGTAAAATGTATGTACTCCATTACTGAAAATTACATGGTGATTATAAGTGAGGTAACAATTCAGAGTTCGGCATAAGGCTGTTGTCTGGGTGGATCAACAATCGAGCTGTGGCGTTTTATGCATACCCATATTTGGCAGATTTCTTAATTGTTTAACTATATGCTATGTACATTGTTGTAGTTTTCACTTAAATATACAGGGTTATTTAAACCGTTCTTCTTTATAGAACTTAATTTCTGGCATTTTAATGAATGCCCAATTACAACACTACTTCTAGTATTGTTGTCTTTATCTGCCAAACAATCTTCACACTTGCAGCCTTGTTTGTATTACCCCAAATGTTTACTGAAAACCATAAGTAGATTTTATGCCAAACATAAAATAATTTATGGTGGAAAAATATTCATCAGTATCTTCAGTACTTTAATTTATTAAACATGTATCGGTATCTGCAGTACTTTGATTTAGTAACAGGAAACACTTTCAAAACTGACCAATCAGCGATATCCTGTCGGTCGATATTAACCAATCAGGCAAAGCGTGCATTTCCTTCGTGAAAAAGACAACAGAAACCTAAACTGATTGTGTTTCGACATCGTTTTCCATTCCTCCCTGCCTCCTCCGCTTTATATTTATATATATTTACATATCGAAAAAGGCTATTCTCGAAATAATTACCAATATAGAAAGCGCGAGAGAAACACAAACTGAAATGGATACAATTTATGGTAACTTATGTGAAGTTATTATAAATGAAATGAACAATACAATTCCTAAATATAATACAACCAAAAGATCCCAAAAACGTTTTAAGTACCATAAACCGTTCTGGAACGACAACTTAAGTGAACTATGGAATTGTATGCGTATCAGAGAACGTGATTTTCTCAAGTGTAAAACTAGTGACGCTACTAGAAGAGCATTGCATCGTGACTATATTTCAGCGCGAGACGCTTTTGATAAACATCTACGTACATCCGAACGTAATTATAGGCGCAATATTTCATTCGAATGCGACGAAATGGTGAATAAGAACCCTAATGAGTTTTGGGAGAAAATTAAAACTTTGGGTCCACGGAAAGATAACTCTATACCAGTTGAAATAGTCGACGATCTAGGTTGCCTTATCACAGATCATGATATTGTTTTAGATAGATGGAAGCGTGATTTTGAGGGTCTTTATAATAACGGTCAGACTGACAATTGTGACGAAGCTCATTACAATCGGTCAAAAACTCATAAACTATTATTGGAAAATTCGATGTCGGACCCGCTGTATGATTCAAATTATCAGCTTAATAACAATATAACCTTACAGGAAATTACGGTTAAAATCATGCACACCAAGTCTAAATCCGCCTGTGGCTATGATAGAATACCATATACTGTTCTTAAATATCCACCTGTTATAGCAATGTTGTACAAGCTATTTCAATTTGTGTTTGACACGAGCATTATACCACACGAGTGAAGAAAAGCTATTGTATGCCCTATTTTGAAAGACGCTAATTCTGATCGAAGAATACCTTTGAACTACAGAGGGATTAGTCTTCTCTCTTGCATAAGCAAACTTTATAGTTCATTTATAAATAGACGTCTTACAATGTTTTTGGAAGACAATGATATACTTGCGGACGAGCAGAATGGATTCAGGAAAGATCGTTCATGTGAAGATCATATATTTACTCTTAACAGTGTTCTCCGTAATAACCAATCTGTTTTTACTGCGTTCATCGATTTGCGCAAAGCGTTTGACTTTATAGATCGTGATATGATGCTTTACAAGTTACTTTTATACAAACTTGATGGAAAGATATACAACTCCATCAAAAATATCTACGCAAGTTCGGTATCGTGTGTCCGTCTTAATGGTTCGCTTACTGAGTGGTTTAATTGCGCATCCGGAGTGAAACAGGGAGATAACTTGTCACCGACCCTGTTCTCGATATTTATTAATGACCTTGTCCGTGAGATAAATGACCTTGACCTTGGTGTCCTGCTTGATGACCGTAAACTGTCGGCATTATTATATGCTGATGGCATTGTGCTCTTGGCGAGTTCGGAAGAGGATTTACAGCGCATGTTAGATACCTTTCACAATTGGTGCCGTAGGTGGCGTGTACTTATAAACACTGATAAATCCAAGTGCGTCCACTTTAGAAAACCGCGTAGTAATAAAAGCAATCATGTTTTTAAAATTGGTGATAATGTATTAGAAACAGTCGGACAGTACAAATACTTAGGTGTCATATTTCATGAACACTTGAATTTTTCTTATAATTGCGACGCTTTAGCTAAATGTGCAGGCAGGGCTCTTGGAAGCATTATATCTAAAATACATAAATTCAAAGAATTTGGTTTTAATTCATACGAAAAACTATATTACAATTGCGTAGTTCCAATTCTTGATTACGGTTCGTCTATATGGGGTCACAAACAGTATCAGTCGATAGACAATGTCCAAAATCGTGCCTCCAGATACTTCTTTCGCTCCAGTTCCAGCTATTATCGGCGACACAGGGTGGCTACCAAGTTTATATAGACATAGAGTTGCACTATATTGCAATGATGTTCTAGGTTTATTCATTGCTTACATTTTGGATCTTTAGAAATGATTAATAGTGACAAAATTTGAAACAAAATGACTGATATGTGTGTAAAGACTTAGTTAACAACACTGTGAAAAAATATTTGAAATGGAGATTTTAGTTTAGAAGAAAATAGCAAAAAAATGAAGTTTTTTCAAGTTTTTCTTTGTTTGAATTGATCACTTTTTTGGATATAAGGTGTTTTGATACTCTCCCAAAGAGTATTAAAGGATTAAAGGATTACTGTGGATAACTGCCATTGTCTGTCAACATGAGCAACAAAGGTGAAATAACAATGAAGCCAGCCAAACCATTTGCAAAGGGAAACTCTGGCAACACAGCCTCGGGCAAACAACCCACACCAAAGAGACCACTCAGTGAAGTTTCTCCAAACTGCAGTGTAGAGGAAATTACTGTTATCACTCACCAACTTGAGGGATTAACAGATGACATGAAACACCTTAGGGAAGATTTCAAAATGGTTATGAAGAAAGATGATATGGAAATCTTCATAAAAGACACTGTAAAATCAATAATCTCAGACCTCTATGAGAACATGGAAGTTACCATTGACATTAAAGTTACAGAGAAAACTAAGATATTAAATGAAAAGTTGGCACAAATTCAGAAGGAAAATGACCAGCTGAAAAAAGACATTACCACCTTAAAATCTCAAATGTCAAAGACAACAAGTCTAAGCCACGAGACTGAAATAAGATCAAAGGAAGCTCTAGCTAAGGCCAACTTCAACGAGCAATACTCGAGAAAAAACAATTTCAAGATCTTCAATATTGAAGAGCAGCCAGGAGAATCTGTGGAGAACCTTCAGTATAAAGTATGTGACTTGATGGAAGCCAAGGGGGTTACACTTGATTCCTCTAAGATTATAGCCATACATCGTATCCCTGGGAAGGAAAACCACCAACGACCTGTACTCGTAAAGCTACTGAACAACAATGAGAAGGCAAAGGTCATGAGAAAGCGAAAGGAATTCAAGGAGTCAGGACACCGCCTCGTAGATGATGTGACAAAGCTTAATGCAGAGCTTATAAAAACACTATGGGACCATAAGGAAGTAGAACAAGCATGGTACTTTAACGGATCCGTATATGGGAAGACCAACTCAGGAACACGTCAAAAGTTTGACATATTTGACAATATCAACAGTGTGTTGAGAAAATAGGTCAGGAAGTGAAATTTATAGAACTAAGTGAGATTTTGTATGGATCACTTCTTTACAGTTACAAACTGTTTTTAATTTGGGATTGTGTCTGTTTGTGATACTATCGTTTCTGTTATCTGTGAAACAATTTAGAACTCAGTGAGACATTCATGCATCACTGCATAATAATTTATTAACTAAACTGTCACCTGGTTTATGACGGTTTACATGCCAACAGTTGTATATTTTAGAACTCAGTGAAACATTTATGGGTCACTGGATATAGCCTATAATAATTCACAACTAACTGGAATTATCACATCTTGTGAATATTGAATATGGATTTACCCCATGACACAGGTGCATAACCTTTTATTTACTTAAATGACCTGATGGTATATTGACAGCGAAATATACCCTTGTTGCATATAATAGCCAATCATTAACTCTGCTGTAAATAAACAGTTATTATAAATACTCCCCAATAGCCAACCATTAACCCTGCTGTATATAAACAGTTATTATAAATACTCCCCTTTTGCACATTACCCAATTATTGTCCCCATCTTGTATAAAAAACTACATATACAATGACTCCATGTACTCCATGCCACATGTGATCAGTGGTGCTTCCCAACTGATTACAAACATGCTAATATACTCTCTGTGATGTATGACCCAGTTAAACCCATGCATTTTTGGAAAAAATAATCGAAATGATCCCATGTAACAGGACCCTTACATTGGGACCCTTACATTGGCCCCATTGCGCATTACACTACTCCCATATACATTGACTCCTTTGAGTAAACATTACCCCTTATTGCATTTAACTTAAAATGTGTACTTATTGTTTAAAATTTCTCTGCATACTACCTGTTGCTCCAAATGACCCAATTATTGAACCATTTGTTTATAACATTTTACTATACCATCCCCCTTGCTGCATTTGACCTAAAATTGGAACCCATTATTTAAAAGAATTTCATATTAGTATATAGTAGCTCAAATAATGCAATTATTGAATGGTTAATCCATCTGTTTTATAAACATTTAATTGTACTCCCAGTTGCAGATGATACATTTAACATTCCCTCCAAAGTTTATAATCCAATCAATAAGCCCATTGTTTTAAGAGTTTACCATATTCCCCATGTCTCTGTATGTTACATTACTGACCGTAATTTTCATAAATATTGCCTTTTTTATAAGTAATATTCATTCTTTCTTTTTTCTTTGTTTTAAAAAAAAAGAAGGACTTTACTGTTACCCAGTTGTTTTAAGTCTTAACAATAATGTTTCCTTTTAAACCAAATATTGAATACATGAATAGATAGACTAAATTCAGATTCATCAAAGAAATGAATAGATTATAACATTCAGCTTATTTTAAGTGAAGACCAAAATGTTAGTTTTTATCACTCCATTACCTTTTTCATATGCAAAAATATTTTATCATTATTTTGCATCTCCATTTACACTTTTGTTTATCACACTTCAAAATGTTGTTCAATGTGTTCTCATTTGGGCCCTTTCTTGTTTTACATATAACCTTTGTTGATGGAACTTAAACTGTTATCGTTCAACTGTCAGGGTCTTGGCTCTGTCTCAAAACGAATAGATGTATTTAACTATCTAAAATCTAAAAACTGTGATATATACTGTTTACAAGATATTCATTCATCAGTGGCTACAGAGAAATTTATTCGCACTCAATGGGGTAATGACTGTCTTTTCAGTTCAGGCACATCAAATTCCAGAGGTGTGGCAATATTATTTAACAAAAACATTGATTATGAAATACACACATACACAGCTGACCCTGAGGGAAACTTTATTATTGTGGACTTAACAGTAGATAATAATCGAGTTACATTAATTAGTTTATATGGACCAAACTCGGATTCACCTTCCTTTTTTGAGACCATTATGAATATTACAGTGAATTTTAACAATGATAAATTCATAATATGTGGAGATTTTAATATTGTTCAAGACCCATTAATAGACTATTTTAACTATAAAAATATAAATAATGCAAAGGCGCAAGAAAAGGTTTTAGAAATTATAGAACAATTTAATTTAATAGATCCATATCGAGAAATTTACCCAACACTTAAACGATATACATGGAGAAGAAAAAATCCTATTAAACAGGCTAGACTCGATTTTTTTCTCATGTCTGAAATACTTTTCTCATTAGTAAATAAATGCACAATTGAACCAGGTTATAGGTCAGACCACTCAATGATCATTTTAAATATCTCATTTACACCTTTTAAAAAAGGAAAACCCTTATGGAAACACAATAATTCCCTACTTGCAGATATAGATTATTTAAATACAATTAACAATAAAATCCAGGAGGTAAAAATGCAGTATGCACTTCCAGTCTACAATCTTGAGACAATAGATAATATTTCAGATAAAGATTTACAGTTTGTGATTGATGATCAGCTCTTTCTTGAAACTTTGCTAATGGAGATTAGAGGAAAGTCCATATCATACTCATGTTTTAAAAAAAAAGAAAGGGAAAGTTTAGAAAATGAAATCATTAAAAACATAGAACAGATTGAACTTAATGTCACTAAAGACAATATACAAGAGCTTGATGATTTAAAAAATTCACTAACCGACATTCGTAAAGTTAAGATGCAAGGCCATATGATAAGATCTAGAGCACAAATTATAGAAAATGATGAAAAACCTACCAATTATTTCTGTAAATTAGAGTCGCATAACTATACAAGTAAAATAATACCGAAAATAGAAAAAAGTGATGGCAGTTTTATAACAGATCAATTTGAAATATTAGATGAAGCAAAACTTTTCTATCAAAAGTTATATTCTTGTAAAGATTCAGAATTAAATGACATTAATCTTGAAAATGAACTAAAGGACTATGATATTCCAAAACTTAACAAAGATGAGTCAAATGCACTCGAAGGACAAATTACTTATGATCAAGCTTCAGATGCCCTTAAGTCAATGAAAAATAATCGCAGTCCTGGTACTTCAGGATTTGGATCGGATTTTTATAAAGTTTTCTGGAAGAAATTAGGATATTTCGTTATAAGATCAATACATTTTGGATTTGAAAAGGGTGAATTATCAGTTACACAAATAGAAGGAATAATAACGTGCATTCCTAAAGAAAAAAAGTCTCGTTATATTTTAAAAAACTATAGACCCATCTCATTGTTGAACTGTGTTTATAAAATTGCTTCAAGTGCTATAGCTAATAGACTCAAAACTACATTACAAAAACTAATAAATAAAGACCAAACAGGGTTCATTGCAGGCAGATACCTTGGGGAAAATACAAGACTTATATATGATATAATGCACTATGCAGAAGAAAAAAATATACCTGGCTTACTCTTATTAATTGATTTTGAAAAAGCTTTTGACTCTATTTCTTGGAACTTTATTTACAAAGTTTTAACTTACTTTGGATTTGGAAGTTCAATAATATCATGGGTAAAACTGTTTTATAAAAATGCAAAACTAGCTATTAATCAGGGAGGTAACTTATCTTTATTTTTTACTATAGGACGTGGCTGCCGTCAAGGGGATTCGTTATCGCCTTATATTTTTATACTTTGCGCTGAAATTCTAGCTATCAAAATCAGAAATAATAAAAACATTAAGGGTATTACGATCGGCAACACCGAATATAAATTATCCCAATATGCTGATGATACCTCTGCTTTCCTTGATGGATCTCAACAATCTCTAAATGAAACCCTTAAGGAATTATCAAATTATGCTAAATACTCTGGTCTTAAAGTAAATTTTGATAAAACACAAGTTATATGGATTGGTTTAAAAAAATACAGTAGCGATACAATAAAAACAAGATGGAAACTGACATGGGGTAAAACCGAGTTTAAGTTATTAGGAATTACATTTGATATTGATTTAAACAAAATTTCTAGCATAAATTACAAAGAAAAAGTATTAAAGATAGAAAGACTTATCAAAATTTGGAAAAGAAGAGTCTTAACACCGCTAGGGAAAATAACAGTTATAAAATCATTATTACTTCCAATATTAAACCATTTATTTATCTCATTACCAAATCCAAATGTAATCATCACTAAAGAAATAAACTCATTATTTTATAACTTTTTGTGGGAAGGACCTTCAAAAATAAAACATACAGTACTTGTCAAACATTACTTTGAAGGCGGGTTACAAATGATAAATCTTAAGGCATTTAATATGGCCCTTAAAGTTACATGGATAAGAAGAATGATTTTAAAAGAAGGAATTTGGAAAAATATAATAGAAGAACAAATGAATATAAAAGACATACTAAACTTAGGAAACGATCATCTAAGTTCATTAATAAAACAAATAACAAATCCGTTTTGGGCAGATGTACTAGAATCATTTTATACATTTAGAAAAATGAACAAACCTTCAATTGAAGAGGACTGTTTGAAAATCTCTATATTTCTGAATGACGAGATTTTAATTGGAGGAAAACCATTTTTTTATAAAGCGTGGTATAATAAAGGAATTATTAATATTAATGATCTTTTAAAAGACGATGGCAAATTTCTCTCTCAGTTGGAATGTGAACAAAGATTTGGAATCAATACAAATTTTATTCAATACAATGGTGTGGTAAATGCTATAAAAACATATTTAATGAAATATAATATTACTCTAATTGAAAGAAAATGTCAAAATCCTGTACTGCCATATCATATATGCACTATATTGAAATCAACAACAGGATGTAAAGATATGTATACTATTTTTAATCAAAATGATGAGACACCTTCTTCAAAGGCAAAATGGGAACAAGTATACAATATTGATAGTGAAACATGGGAAGATATTTACAATGCACCATTTAAAAATAACTACAGTACATCCTTACAATGGTTCCAAATAAAAATTAATCATAGAATTCTTTCAACTAAAAAATATTTGTATACAATTAAAATTATAGACAATCCTCTATGTACATACTGCCAACAAGAAGAAACTTTAATCCATATGTTATGGACATGTCAAGCAACTCAGATTTTTCTAAATCAAGTTAAATTATGGTTATCTGCCCATAACATTACATTACTATTTACAGAAGAGCTATTTATTTTTAACATTGGAAATGCCTATTCTCCAGCCGATTTACAAATTATGCTAGAAATTAAATACTACGTATATTCATCAAAGCACTTAAATAAACCCTTGTCAATCATCGCTTTACAAAGCAGACTAAGATACCAATATAAATCTCTTAAATGTATCGCTACCAAAAACAATAAAATAAACTTATTTACAAAAATGTGGCAAAAATACATGAAAATAATAGTTTAAATCCTTAAAACGCAAAAAAACAACAAACACTTGACTGAAAGACCAAGATGCTGACAGTTGAACATTTCTAAAATGGACTAAATGAATAAAAATTGCCATCTAAGAGAACATATTCTACTTCAGAAAACTTAGCAAGTCTTCTGTTCCCCATGCATACATGTATATTATTATATATTTTTTTATTTTAATTTGGTACATATTTATAATATATACAAAAAACATACCGAAACTCATTCTACAAATTGTTAACCTTGACATATATGTTTGTTTGTATATATCATAAACCTTGACATATATGTTTGTTTGTATATATCAGAAAATATGTATTAAGATGTCTGAATAAATGGGTTATCAGAAGATAACAGAAAAAAAAAAAAAAAAAAAAAAAAAAAAAAAAAAAAAAAAGTTTATATAGACATTGGACCTCGATATTACGGTTTTGGAATAGAATGGTGACTTTTGATGACAACCGTCTAACAAAACGTGCTTTCAACTGTGACTATACCATTTGCAATAATAATTGGTCAAGCAGTGTTAAAAACATAATGCAAGAACTTGGTTTGATTATTCACTTTAATAATAAAACTACCGTTAATATGTTAACTTTAAATGTCGTTATAAGAGACTATTACGAGAGAATTTGGATACAAAAGACTAGAAGTTTACCGAAATTGAGGACTTATATTCTATTTAAAGAAACCTTTGTTACCGATAATTACGTGAAAATGACACTTACTAAGGGTGAGCGATCTATTTTATCCCAATTTCGTTGTGGCATACTACCAATTAGAATTGAAACTGGGAGATACGTCGGCGAAAATCAAAACCAGAGACTCTGTAGATATTGTAATGATAATGCTGTTGAAGATGAACACCATTTCTTACTAGACTGTTCTTTTTATAATGATATAAGAAACACTATATGTAATACAACTCTACATAACAGAGACTTTTTAACTTTTGATAAGAGCGAGAAACTTAAATTTAGTATGCTTAATCTTCAGAGGAAAGTTGCAAAATACTTATTTAAAGCTTTTCTTAAGAGACGCAACTCAACTTATATTGTTACATAACTTATTGTTTTAGCAAGTATAATGTCATTGCTATAAATGTGCAATCATATTTAATATCCACTGAACTATTTATTATTGCTTTATTTAATTTATTTAACAATTGATATTTATATCATGTGATTTACTTAATATTATTTTTTATAGATAGTGACTTATAGGTCCGTTGGGCCGGGTGCTTAATTTCCAGTAATTTCATACATGTTTGATTTTGAATTGTATATGCACATGTCACTTTAATAAACTATTTACTTACTTACTTACTTACTTACTTACTTACTATAAGGGTGAGAAAATACATACATCTACAAAATACCTTTCAAAAAGCACTGGATTCCCGAGGGGATACGAAAATGTTGAAATAAATTAATAGATGGGGGAAAAAAACATTTATACAGTGCTACAGTTTATAAAAACCCAAGCGCTTTCGGCTTACGCCTTCATCAGGGGTACACAAACACGAAAATAACAAATACGAAACAAAAAAACACTAAAATACACGGCAGTTTAAATAAAACTCTTTAAAAAACAACTTATCGTTTGGCAGTGTTGCAGAAACTAGTTACTTTGAATAGACACTCTGGAGCCAAATGTGATACTAATAAAAGAACATATCTGGTTGGATGAGGGTAAAACTGTACCCTGACATTTAGTTATGAAGAGAGGGTAAAAATGTGAAAAAGATAACACAAACCCTACCTCAAAACCTAAAACCTAAAATCTATACTGCAGGATAAAGTATAAAGCAACTCCAAAGCTAATAATAAGGTTAAACAAATTAAATTAAATAAATGGAGATATTTTGATCAAGGGAAGTAACAATTATTAGTACTTTTGTTACTTCCCTTGATCAAAATATTGGAGTTGCTTTATACCTTAGGTAGGGTTTGTTTTTATATTTTTTCACATTTTTACCCTCTCTTCATAACTAAATGTCAGGGTACAGTTTTACCCTCATCCAACCAGATATGTTCTTTTATCTTTTATTAGTATCACATTTGGCTCCAGAGTGTCTATTCAAAGTAACTAGTTCTGCAACACTGCCAAACGATAAGTTGTTTTTTAAAGAGTTTTATTTAAACTGCCGTGTATTTTAGTGTTTTTTTGTTTAGTATTTGTTATTTACGTGTTTGTGTACCCCTGATGAAGGCGTAAGCCGAAAGCGCTTGGGTTTTTATAAACTGTAGCACTGTTATACATGTTTTTTTCTCCATCTATATTTACATATATATATCCATGCGTATATTTATACCGACATTCAGGGTACCCGGTTTGTGTTGTAGTTTCCAATTATATTTACACTGGCGTTTTATTGATATCCATATTTGGCAGATTTTTTAATTATTTAACTACATGGTATGTACATTGGTGTAGTTTTCACTTATATGTACATGGTAATGTAAATTGTTCTTCTTTACAGAACTTAATTTCTGGCATTTTAATAAATGCCCAATTACAACATTACCTTCCTAGAAGAGACATTCTATTTTACATCTCATCATTACGTGGTCCCGCCTTAATTCCATTAAGCGATGGGAAAGCTTATATTAGCAAGATTTTATACCGGATATTTTGACAATAAAACAAGTTTAAAAACATTTTTACTAAACAAATCAATAACCTGTTTAAAAAAACCTATTAAATGTTTTAAGTTAACCTTTAAGCCGAAATTTAGGTTTTATGTCATACCACAGCCAATCCCGTTTTTGCTTCTTGGAGAAGGGGTTTGATGGGGTATGGAAGTTAATACTCGGACCACGTAATGAGTCAACATTTACCAACTTACATATAATCTCGTTTGGAAAGTTAAACAGACAGTTAGTTTCTTTCACTATAAGAACCTCTTCAAAATATACTTACTAACATATAACATCGTTTGTAAGGTACATGTAAAAAGACATCAGACAAATGTCCAAAATGTATATCTTAAATAAAAAATGACTCCATCTTGTTGACTCGTAAATGCGTGGATGTGGCAAAGCTCAGCATTGTATGAGCTAAATATATACCATATATTCAAAGTAGTACTTCAGAAAATGCTTGCACGCACGTAGCCTTGCCATTTTTTGAATACTTGGGGTCTTCTAACTAATGGACAATTTACACATATACTAAAAGAAAAAAGAAACGTCACTCGGGAATTTCCACTATATTATGTATATACTGCACACCTAATTGCAGGCAATATTTCAGAGAAATCTCAAGCTGTTTTGTAAAGAAGCGTTGCAGATATTTAGAGAAAGGACAAAACTGTGCTGCTGTAACTGTTTAGTCAACGTACACTTTGGAACCCGAATTCATAAATGTTGAAGTTTCTCTCAGAAAAATTGAGCGATTTCAATACTGTATATAATGTCGAGATTGCAAAATTTTGCATCCTAAGTTTGCTCACCCGCTTGGGCGAATGTTATAAATATAATGAACTATTACGAATGCACTTTGAAGAAATGACATTTGTCGTGTTGCGTGTTGTTTTAGTCTTTTTTTCCGAAAGGAAAGTGTATGTAGCGATAACAGCAGCATATTATACATACAATATATAGCAGAAATTCCCGAGTCGTGTGTTTTTTTGTCCTTTAATATATATGCCTACCTGTTACAGTGACTATGCGCAATCTTTTAGCTACTCATCAACATGATATGGTGCTTTGTAGACGACGCATAGATCTCCAATAAATACAGCTCCACTTGTAGTTCTATCCATAAGAGACATGATATGGCATTCACCAACTGTGCTTGAGAATATTCTTAGATTTAAGCCCAAGTATGACAATTCCAGTCACTTATATTTCTATAAGGTTAAACGTTCATAACATTTTGCTGCGTATAAATATGATACATACTAATAAATAACAATTTCATACGATTGTTTATCTGTGAAGGTCATGGGATTATTTGTGAATGAAATTTGACTACTTGTGCTCAAGCCTAAGAATAGTCTGAAAAATGGTTGGTGAATTCCAAGCCTGAGCTCTAATTTAGTTCTATGCGCATCATAAGTATACACATAGAACTCCAACATGACATAAGATGCTTTATGTCATGGTTTCTGGATTTCAAGAGAATAATAAAATTGAACGTGGAATTAATGCTTTATGCTTTTTAAAGTTAAACAATAACAGAACGTACCAGCTTCTAACTCATGCCCTATTAGCGTAGTGCATGAAAGTCTGTGAATATCTACAATGCATATCGGGTATTATAGACAAATTACACACAATTTACATGACACACACTTTCTTTTTCTCATTTGTTTACATTTCTATTGAATTGCCTGTAAATGAAACACTTGTACGTGTTGCATTTTAATTCCCAGTGCAAAAAAACGTTTACATTTGTGACGGAGCTAAAACAAACATGGTGCATTAATTCGTCTGATGAACTTTTGTTTGTATGATGTGACGTCTTCTGGGACGTTCTCGTGCTACCTGTAGTAAGTTATTATCATATAAAAAAGTGCAATATTGGCGCCATATAAAAGAGTGCAATTGGCGACGTCGCTGTTCAAACAATACGTATTACAGCTTTAAACCACAAATACAACGGTATTTACAATATTAAAGTCTGAAAAACAGATAGAATTGAATTGAATTGAATTGGATTTTATAGTCGCACCAACAGCTAAGGTCATATGGCGACTTTCCAGTTTCTACTGGTGGAGGAAGACCCCAGGTGCCCCTCCGGGCAATTTTCGTGCACGGGCAGGCACCTGGGTAGAACCACCGACGTTCCGCAAGCCAGCTGGATAGCTTCCTCACATAAAGATTCCTATGCCCCTGAGGGATCGAACCTACAGCGGTGAGGGGCAAGTGATTGCAAGTCAGAGACTCTTAAAAACAGATAGAAGAAACATACTGCAAATATAAAGATTGATTTCGATATTTCGAACGTTTCTACGGGGTATGAAAACAAAAACAAGTTAAAGATAACGACTTACTCACTTTAAACTGGTAGTTTAAAGATAGCGACTTACTCACTTCAAACTAACCTGATGTTTTTCACAGCCCGTCGAAAGATCAAAATATCGAAATAAATCCTTAGACTGATTACTGAAACTTGTTGAAAATGACATTGTGTATACTAGTCCCGAATGAACCTTTATCAACAACACCCATACATCATAGGAACAGACTGGTGGCTCGCCACTGAATTTGTTTCAGTATACGTTCTTTATGATATGATATGGTGAAGACCACCTTATCAAACAATGTTATGTCATTCCGACAGCTTGAACAATTTCTATTTCAATTTTTATCTATTTTATTCAATACAACTTACATAAAACAATTAAAAAAATATAAATAAGAAATTCTTTTTTTTTACCAGAGTGTTAAAACCCAAGGCTTTCGCTAAACCAGAAGATTCGCAGCGTGATCCAGCGTATCTTCACAAGCTGTATAGAAGCTAAATGACCGTCCGATACATGCACAGACGAGAGCCCATTGTTTTTAACTCTTGGTAACAGCACCCAAAACTGTTGGTACCGAAAAATGCCGATGGGAATCAACAAACTTTATGGAAAAATGAAGGAGATGAAAGAAGAGGCCTGAATTGATGCACCTCGTATAACACCTTACGTTTGACTGCTTATCATGAAATTGTCAGACACCCATGTACTTTTTCGTTTTAAAATGAACAGACTGAAAATATACGCCATTAAAAATATCTAAAGCTTCATGCTCATAAAATTGAACTCCGAGCTGCGAATGTCGAACTCCGGGTTGGGTTTGAATGTCGAACTCGCTGCTGACAAATGAATGTTGAACTCCGTGCTGTCAAATCTGTAACAAATCCGTAACAGAACGAATGTCGAACGCCGAACTACGAACTACGAGCTAACTTCTCACACCTAAAATGATTAGTTCTAAAAATATTTTTTACCCGCTTTCGTGCTGCGTTCAGTGCTACGAAATGCAAAATTTGTTTTTTATTTCGTCGTTTCTCTGGCCGAATAATTCGTTTGCTTTCCAGAATCTCATAAAGTGTGATTTTATTGAGAGAATCACTTATATCACAGTGTACGAAAGATTGTTCCATTTTCCTGGCATTAATCGAAAATAAGTGCATTTTAACGATCTTTATCTCCCCTACATTTTGCGTTTTAGCCGTATTTCGGTAAATTCGAAAAGGAATTAAATGTTCCAATAAATACCTTTGTTTCGGTTTGTTCCGGTAAACACAGATACCACACAAACTCATGTGTGTTAAAACATTCACTGAATTTGATGATTTCGGGCATTTATGTACAACCAAGCAATAACTGTAATTGAATTAATTCTACACAAAGACAGTAAAATGCCAGGTAGGTAAACAACAAATCCTTTTTATTCAGTGCAAGAAAGCGTCTCATCTAAAAGCTGTGTTGATGAAGTTCCTGCCAACCACCGGTCACAA
The DNA here is from genome assembly GCA_037043455.1 of Cyrtodaria siliqua. Classification (NCBI taxonomy): domain Eukaryota; kingdom Metazoa; phylum Mollusca; class Bivalvia; order Adapedonta; family Hiatellidae; genus Cyrtodaria; species Cyrtodaria siliqua. Next base: position 59,239 of record JAWPHD010008621.1, on the reverse strand, counting down.
AAATGTTAACAGTCTGAACAACTACAGCAAACTGAACAATTGAATTGAATTGAATGTTGTTTAACGGCTCATCAACTCAATACAGGTTATTTAGAGCCGCCCCAGAGAGAGAGGGGAAGGATACATAGGAATCCGAGTCCCATTCCCTACTCTTATTATCGAATAGATTCCTATGGTTCTTTAACGTGCTCGGAGGATAGACCGATACACGGGACCGCCCGGTTTACGTCCCCATCCGACGGACGAGGCTAAGGGAAAGTGTCTTGCCCAAGAACACACCGACGGAACTCAGTGGCACTACGGAGGATTGAACCCGGGGCCTCCGGTAACAAATCCGCCGCGCTACCGACTAAACCACGCCAGCCCCTGCAAACTGAACAATGACCAATGTAAGCAGATTTCAGACATTTTGTCTAACCGCCCCAAGGTGTATCAAGCCGTCACTCTAGCTCCGCAGCCTCCAGCTTGCTTTACCCCACCCTCTAGCACTGGGAGCATAGCACTGGGAGCATGATGCCAAGCGGGTTTATACAGCATTTCCATGGCAATGTTAGTTTTCATTTCACTAGCACCAACACAAAAACTGAAACACAGGAACTGTCACAACTCGTGGTGCACTCGAGTCCCATTCCTAGTGTTTCTCAACAAGATTCACCCTTGCGTAAGCCATACAAGAGAATTAGACAGACATTTGATAGAGAAAGTGATTAACTGACACAATTAACTCACTGAAAAGTTGTTCCTGTTATCCTGTTATGGTTAAAATCCAGTTAACTAATAGTTGGATGTTTGACGTGATCAGTATATATTTGATAACTTTTTAATTAATTTTTCATTTTTATTTCATGGAAAATATTTGTACTGAAATAAACAATTTCAGACCTGTTTTAATATGTCGTGTATTAACTAGTTGACTGTAGCGAAGCGGTTATAAATTGGGGCTTCCAGTGTAGCAAATGTGAAATAGGCACAAAAGCGCTGATAGAAGCATAATTATTTATTTTTTTCAGTGGAAGATGCAACTTTCCACTGAAAAAAAAACAAATATCCTCTTTGTATTTTGACAGCAGCAGACATGAGCTGTTGTTTCCATTGTTTTTCAGATAAATTATGGTATTTAAAACAGTTTGCATGGTAGATTTTCTTTACTTTCAGTTGTATTTTGGCTCAAATCGCCAAAATACTGCTGAAATTCTAAGTTATTAACCATGTAGATTGGTTATCTGTTAGCACAGGTTACGCAGGTAAACAGAATTGTTTACTATTACTCGTACCAGATAATTATGAACTCGGCTATCTCTTAGTCCAGCTATAGATTCTGTCGACTGGATGCTCGTCCAGTATAATTCAGTAATGTATTCAACACTGCGAACCTGTCGGGTCACACCAAATGCTTCATAACAATGAATTTACGTATGCGTCCGTCCGTCCGCCCACCCATCCATCCAACCAACCAAAACCGTCCATCCACCAAACTGTCCATCCATCCATCCATCAATCAATACATGCAAACAAACATACAGACATGCACGCACACACATGCTCATACATGCACACGCAAGCACGCACACACATACGTGCAAACGCAAGCACGCACGCACGTACACACGCACACACGCACACCCATCCAACTATCCATGCTCAACACGGTAAAATACATTTTTAAGACTAAAGTACACGTAACATAATACTGCACTATTATATAATCTCATAAATAATAATGCATTTATAATGGATTTAGTTCGTGACGGAAACGTTGATAACGGCATGTAAATACCAGCAATAAAACTCTGACATTGAAACTAAATGCTGTAAGCACCGACCTGTTTCATTTGACAAATCAATTTCTCCAAGAATATGAAACTTGAACTAGGAAAAGCACATACTCGTTTCTTGTCTTTTTGTTTGTTGAATCTAGTAGTACAAATACGTTCGATGGAAAATAAACTTTTTTTGGTAATAAGGAAACTTCAGCATCATATATTGCTCTGTAATTTCACCTGATGTAGGGAAGAATGTTTTTTTGTTTTAAGTTACCCGAAAGGTGAAGTCAGTCGGACGTTATTTATTTCGTTTATAGGGTAAAAAACAATATTTTTTCTCATTTCTGTAACTAAAATAACTGCGTTGTTTTTTCACAGTTAACAGACATATATAACACAAATTGAAACTAAAACCAGTATTTAAGTGATTGGAGTGTAATACAACCGCCATTGATATATATATACTGAAAGGAAAAAGAAACGCATAATGGATATTTCCGCTATATATGGTATGTTTAATATGCTACTGCTAATCGAACGGTACAGGGCGACATCAGGCCTGTCCTTTCGGAAAGAAGGTTTAAACAACAGCGAACACACCAATGGTTACCCCTTTAAAGTTTCATTATCGACAGAATGCACATTTGTCTTGAGCAGGTATAAGCAAACTTAGGCTTTAAACGTTGCAATCTCTTAACATTAAACATAATACTGAAATGGCTTGACTTTTTCAAGCGAAACTTCAACATGTATGCATTTTGTGTAACAAAGTATTCTTTGATTATAATGTCTACTACATGGCAGAGTTGTCCTTTCTGTAATTAGTTGTAGCCCCTTTTTTGTACAAAACACGTTGAGATATATCTGGAATAATTACGTGAAATTAGGTGTATATACTAGCGTAGTATAGGCAATTTTGTGATTATGCGTTTCTTTCTCCTTTCAGTATACTTAGGGACAATATACAGGTGAAACAATTTTCACTACAATAACGTTATTAGATCTACTAGATCTACTATAGATAGTAACGTGTTCTAAAAAGTTCTATTACCTCGAGTGGGCATGCCATATCTGCAGTAATCCTGGAGATACGAGAGTCCTCTAGTGTGATCCTGGAGATGCGAGAGTCCTCTAGTGTAATCCTGGAGCCACGAGAGTCCTCTATTGTGATCCTGGAGATACGAGAGTTCTCTAGTGTGATCCTGGAGATACGAGAGATCTCTACTGTGATCCTGGAGATACGAATTTCCTCTAGTGTGATCCTGAAGATAGAGAGTCCTCTAGTGTGATCCTGGAGATACGAGAGTTCTCTAGTGTGATTCTGGAGATACGAGAGTCCTCTAGTCTGATCCTGGAGATACGAGAGTTCTCTACTGTGATCCTGGAGATACGGGAGTCCTCTAGTCTGATCCTGGAGATACGAGAGTTCTCTACTGTGATCCTGGAGATACGAGAGTCCTCTAGTGTGATCCTGGAGATACGAGAGTTCTCTACTGTGATCATGGAGATACGAGAGTCCTCTATTGTGATCCTGGAGATACTGGAGTCCTCTAGTGTGATCCTGGAGATACGAGAGTCCTCCAGTGTGATCCTGGAGATACGAGAGTTTTCTACTGTGATCCTGGAGATACGAGAGTTCTCTAGTGTGATCCGGAGATATGGCATGTCCACAAGACGTGATACAAGCTTCCAAAACACTTTTTCTAGTAATAATCCTTTTATGATATACCTTCCTATACAGGGTGGCGAAACCACGTGACTTTTTGATCGGTTTTAAACATGTAAACATAGCGCTCGGTTCAGTTTTCTTCATGACTTCCTTAATTTTGAACGATTTCTTTTTCAAATAACGTGCACATACCCTAACAACATGAGCTCTTCCCTCCGCCGCAAAAGGCATTTCCGTTCATTTGATACTTTTCGAGTTTAGCCCTCCAAAAATGTACACGGTCATATATTTATTACGTTCCCAAGACTTTGGTAGGGCTAATCTCAGAAAGTACTAGATCAAATTATCATTTACGGCGGAGGAAAGAGCTCACATTGGAGGGGTATGTGCACTTTTGTTGAATAAAATTCGATAAATATTAAGAAAGTTATGAAGCGAACATATGAAATGCGGGTTTGGACATGCTAATATCCATTTGCCATTTGCTATTTGGCACTTGCTAACTGACATTTGCCATTTGCTATGTGCCACTTGTTGATATCCAAAGCGACATGAAAAGCCAATTTCACAAATTTCATATCAAAATTTATTTAATTATAAATTATTTCTTTCAAAAGTCACAATTTTACATCAACAAATGAAATCGTCAATAATATATCACCAATAATATATACTTTAGGTCCCGGATGATCCCGGATCCCTGGGTTTATCTCAGGCAAAATATGGCAAATGGCAATGGCAAATAGCAATTGGTAAATGGCAATTGGCAAATAGCAAATGGCAATTGGCAAATAGCAAATGGCAAATTGCCATATCCTATTACTCATGAATTATTATCACAGGAAATCGAAAGTATATACATATACACACGTTTTACATACAATAGTTTTATTTGAAACAGGCTGATAAAATGAATCGACATGAAAAACCAATTTCACAAATATCATATCAAAATTTATTTAATTATACATTATTTCTTTCAAAAGTCACAATTTGCAAATGGCAATTAGCAAATAGCAAATAGCAAATGGCAATTGGCAAATAGCAAATGGCAATTAGCAAATGGCAATTAGCATATCCCAACCCGCATTCCATATATATCTATAGGCAGTACGTCGAAGTCCCGTGCAAACACTGGTTTTCATGTAGCTTAGTTAAATGTATGTCTTATATATGCCGTAAAGAAATGAACCTACGTTGTATATTGTTATATTTTGATTTGCATGCATCTATAGATCTAAATGCATTACTTAATATTAACCATAATTCAATATTTAATATGTTACTATTATTTGTATTATAGTCTATATGGTTAAAGGGAGGGAGACCGGCATGATATATAAATAAATATACACGTGTCTATGCATGCTCAGTTGTCTCCCATCTGACACCGATGAACAATAGCTATCTACCTTCTTATCTGACTGTAGATTATTTTGTGAAAACTATCAGTTCTGCTCTGCACTATCATCATTTTCTCTCGCTGTACTACCACCTTTATTTGTCATAACGATTACCATTTATAGTTGAATTTGCATTATATATTATATCCATTGCTGTTTTACACATGTAAAATCTTGGAATAAAAGAATTTGAATTGAATTGAATCATACTACGAATGGCAATTGGCAAATAGCAAATGGCAATTAGCATGTCCCAACCCGCATTCCATACGAACACTTACCTGAATCGATCGTTTTGTTTACACTTTTTTTGCCGTGAATCCGATCAAAAAGTCACGTAGTTTCCTCACCCTGTATAGCCTCGAGTATGATCCGAGATATATGTCACCCATAAGAGGCGATGCAAGTTTCCAGAACACTTACTCTAGTAATGATCCTTTTATTATATACCTTCATAAACATTCGAGTACAGTAATATAGCACATCATAGTAGACTAGTTTGTTTACACGGGTAGGTGACGACATCACAGGACATACAGGTCACAGGGCATATACGTCGACATCATAATTATTATGACTTACTATATGTAGGATAGTGAAGTAGGATCAGAAAAGGTTAGTGGCGATACAGGTTGCTGTATTCCCTTATATGAAAATGAAGGTACTATGCATCTATCATTGATATGTATATAATAATTATCCGGTACACATGAAAAATGTGACGTGTGCGACATATGTGTTACTTTCCTATTATTTGCATGTTGCTGTCATGTGTACCTCATGTTTTTTTAATAAATGCCACATATATGAAAATGATACATAGCTGGTACATATATACCACATATATAGATCGTGTTAAAGCAATACACCTGTGGCACATATGATGTGTATTCATGTGAATTTAATATGAAACTACTATTTATTAAATACATATAGCATTTCTATAATTTGTGTAGATTATTGTAAAAAGTGGTTAAACGAAATGTATAAGTGTCAATGTTGTTTAGTCCAACTTATTTTCATATGTATTACACATGTGTTACTTGCATATAAAATACATATGTGGACTACAGCTGTGTTAACTCCGTAACTGTTACAGTTTTACTCTGTACGGAAATGGACGAGGAAGATCCTAATTTTATTAATTAAATTATTCATCTTTGGCTCACGAAAAAACTGATGTCAAAAATTGAAATATATACATATTGATTGATGAAATGCACACAAGCATGATACTTTTTTTCCGACACGAAATCAACTTCATTATAGATATTCAAATGCATTGCCTATTAGCTGGCGAGACAAGCTGTAGAAGTGGGGACCGTTTTTTCAAACATCTTACGACAATTTTGAGTGTAAGTCAATTTATTGAATTTATTGCTGCTTGTTAAGTTGAACAACTAAAACGATTGGTTTTCCTTCAACTGTCTAATTCACATTTGTTCATACAATATGTCAAATCATCATTGTTTGCTTCAAATAGTACAAGGTTTTTGGCTTACTATCACATTTTCGAAGGTTGCTTCATAAAACAGGGTCCAAGTGATTATGTTGCAACTGGGCTTTTTGTGTGCGAGGAAATTGTCCGTTTCCATTGCAATTATAAGAACTGTATTTGTATGTTCTAATACATTATTGACAAACATGTTATGAACAGCATTCAAGTCTATACAAAATATTGTGGGCAGTGACAACAGTTGGACACTTGACATTGTATGTAAACACACCGAAACTGTCTAACATATGTCTTGTCACCAACTTTCCTGTTGTTTTTTTGTACGCTAAACGGTTGTCGTAAGGTAAGTTTGTAACTAACCAATGGGTTCTCTGGCCCATATATACATTCTCGCGGTATTATATTTTCTCTGATAGCCGCAAATAGTTTATCGCGCCGTTAAGCACAGTTTCATTTAGAACAATTCTTTCTGGAGATACATCTCTCTCATACCAGACAAAGGTGGCAATATTTGAAGCTGTGCATATATATTTAAAATTGTAATATATTATCAAACTATTATACTTCTACCTAAATTGAGGAGTTTACGTGTCCGTTGTTAACATTTTGTCAACCAGTATCCATTCTTGTTCCTCCACCACCTCGTCACCCAAGAGTTCCCGGTTGTTCTTTCGATGTTTTCTTATTATTCTAATAAGTTTTATTGTTATTATTATTTTCTTTCTATTCAAATAATATTAATTATATAACTTGTCATTTCCACGTTAGTTTGTGTTGACCGCCAACAACATCAATTGCATTTATTAAATACCAATGAGAGGAACTCTATAAGATGTTTCTTTCGTTCCAATCCTATTAACTACGCCTTAACCTGTACGAAAAAGGCAGACGGAAACCAGGCGTAGAGTATACGGATACCATATGTTTTTAGGCGTAATTCTCTTTTTCCAAGCGTCAACGAGCAGGAGACGGAATCATATGACTTTGACGTCTCGTGATAGAGGCGTAAATAATGTGAAAATGACGCCTGGCAAGAGGCGTAAACATGTGAAAATGACGCCTGGCAAGAGGCGTAACTTAGATGACGGGCGTCATTTTGGATTTTAACATTTTACACAGGCGTATTTTACAACTGATTATTTAAGGAAATGGTTTTTAAATTGCATTCTGAGAGAAAACTCAGTTTGAAGGAATACTTTTACAACAAAGCTGAGGTAAGAATAAATTTCGCATTGTTCTATACATACAGACCTAAACTGTACTACTAATAATTCGACACTATGTATAAGCTCATTAGAAACTGACAATGTGTATCGTTCTATATGATTTAGTTACCTAATTGATGTGACTTTATTAATTTGTTAATACATTGTTAGTGGTACACAAAGTTCATGATGTTTTCGATAAATGATGGAAAGTAACTCATTTGCATATTAGGCCTTAAATTGCAGCTAGCTTCCGTCTAGTTTACGCCCGTCATTTTACTAAGCGACGCCGGTCATTTTTGTGCTTTACGTCTGCCTAAACGACGTAAATTATTCCAGGCGTAACTCATTTGCATAATACGCCTCAAATTCATGCTACTTTTCGTGTAGTTTCCGTCTAGTTGACGCCTGGTTTTTCTATTTAATTTAAATGGCCACCAACTAATTGACGCCTGGAATTTTGGTAAAATTACGTCTTGTTTCCAGGCGTGGAATTTCGTACATGCGGTACTGTATATATTGTAAAATGCTGAAATAAAATATGTTTAAACCACCTTGTTTATCGTGTATTCATTTGACATTCTGTGTTGTACCTATTTAACAACAGAATATTCACAACATTCCAATTCGTATAAATAGGTACTTCCAACGGTGTTTTTTTTTAAACTCATCTCTCCTTATAACACCTGATGAACTATGTCTGGCAAGGAGAACAGACACTTGTCAACATAATACCAGGGTTGAACGAGGCAGGGTTATTCCAAAAGTTTGCAATTCTAAATGCTCTGACAATATGAAACGAATTGGCATTACTTTTTAGAATTAGTTTTCAGGCGCTTTGGTACTAACTGTATATTTGTGATTTTGTTGGTAAAAGTGGGCATGACAGGAGAAGTCTGTAGTTGACCAATGATTTGGTTAGAAATAGATATGTTTGTATTGCATTATATAAACAGTTTTTAATGACATTATATTTATAAAATTAATGATATTTTACAACTATTAAATGACTTAAGTACTATTGGTCGGCCATCTTTGAAAAACAAATCCAAAATCGATGGTATATGGTTAAGGGGATTTTTTTAACCAAAACGTATTTTCGACACGGACATTGTCAACCGTATAGTACATGACAGTAATTCAACAATATTGACGTTAACATAATATTAGAAAGAATAGTAACATGGCAGAAACTGCCTGTTTTATATTCGAAAAGTTCGGTACAATTTTACTTAAAGTTGTAGTTTTCTATGTGAAATAATTGTTCGATGCAATAGTCTATTTATCTAGCGAGTGCAGGAGAGACGTCATTTCTGAATAAAGGTATAAAACTAATAATATAATATTAAATGGATATCGTACCATCTCACCCTAGAAGTAGATAGTTAATTAACGTATGTGTACCTGTGTGTCTCATTTTCGTTACGTGGTCCGAGTATTAACTTTCATACCCCATCTAACCCCTCCTCCAATAAGCGAAAACGGGGTTGCCTCGGGTATGAAATAAAACCTTAATTTCGGCTTAAAAAGTGTGCATATTGTAAAATTAAAACCTCTAATAGGTAATTTGAAACAGGTTATCGTATTTTATCAGTAAACATTGTTTTTAAACGTGTTTTATTGTCGAAACATCCGTTATAAAATCCTGCCAATATAAGCTTTCCCATCACTTCATGGAATTAAGGCGGGACCACGTAATGAATTGACAGGCATGCTACACTTGAAAAAAGTTTTATTCTACAACACATATTTTACCCTTTGACCCAAATCTGACCGACGGTGCCAATACATATTATCTTATCTATGAGTTTATTTCTGTGAAATATCATGAGAATCCTTCCACTATTTCCAAAGTATATTCCACGAAAATTGAACACGAAATCTATTAATTGAACAATTGACCCCTATTATAAAATGTGACAATGTCGTTTGACGTAGGGACGTAGGGACCTTCACATTGTACGAGACGCTATAAACATTTATTTGATATATGAGATATCCTATTTATTGAGTGGGTACTTAATATCTTCATTTGACCTCTCGTTCCTAACTATGAAACTGACATTAGAAGTAAGGAATAAGATATTATACGCTACACATATTCTTATCATGTGGACATTTTGTGAATTTTCGTGACAGTATCAAAAATGGCCTTAATTGATGACCCATAGTTTTACTGCCTTGCACATCGCCGGGCCGAAATAGGAACATATCAGAGATAGATGGCATATATCAATGTTGAAGGTAATATCTAAACATACGTGTGGAACATTTATAGTTTGCGTTAGAGACGCTGATACTGGTACATGCTCCCAAGCAGATATAAACGTCGAACAGGATATGTAGCGGTCACGTAAAATGGTCACGTAAAATCACGTATAATGGTCACGTAAAATCACGTAAAATGGTCACGTAAAATGGATAGACACCTGTCTTAAGCAGACGTATATTTAATAGCTCTGCTATTATCTTAATTAAGTTACATATTATTATCTTAAATGTAATTGAAATTATATCTATTTAGTGGTCACGGATTTTTACCGGCCAATTTTGAGCCTTTGCATGAGTGACTATTTGAGACAGGCTTGAGTGAAATAAAAATTTAAAAAAAAATAAAATAAAAAATATGTGTGTATATAATTATGTATGTGTATATGTGTATACATATACACATATTTGTTACTTATTACATATATATATATGTATGTAATAAAACCATGCATTACATGTTGAAGTATATATAAATATACACTCTTTTACTCTCCCATGAGAACGAATCTTGAACTGAAACACTTTTTAGTAAGTCAGAAATGGAGAAAATGTATGGCAAAACAAATGATATGTGACCGATTTCACGTTCTTGTCAGAAATTAAGGACGTCGAACCTAGATTTTCCGATAGAACTCCCATGGCAATGCTCGATTTTGTTGTTTTCAAACTTCTCCTACATCATTGAATAGTTGTTTCTATGATAATTGGAGGGTCGTTTGTTACAAAACTGTGAACAACTAATAAAAAGTGTTTACTACTACCAAATACAATTATTTACGAAACTTCTCAAAGAAACGGTTTACTGCTATCGTATCATGTGTATTTCGACAGCCGAGTTAATTACTCGCACAATCAGTTTGAGCAGTTGGAGATACATTACACACATAATTTATTGTTTTGAAGTCGCCATGTGTAAAACTGATAGTTGTGTGTAAATTTAATGCCTCGTATGGACATTTACGGTAAACGTGATTGTTTATTATTTCTTGTAGCGTTTTCTACACAAGTTATAAATATTTGCAAATAATACTTAAAGTAGTCATGCTATAAATGAAAGCGGAATCAAGTGAAAATGGCCACTTGGTTGCTATACACCACACTGTCTACAGGCATTGCAGGTGAAAATCACTACCACACCGATTTAATGGAAATTTGGCAAAACTGTTCTCAAATGTATGGAGATTTGAACAGTAAGAAATAAAATCAATTTATTACTTAAAAAGGCTAAATCCAAAAATATATATTTTGTTGTCTGCTATATAACTCAAATTTACCCTCGGTGCCTTCAGTCAATCACAGCACAGTACAGATACAAGTGTGTATTTTTCTGCAGTTATCCACTGATGACAGCAGATACATTCTGGATATTGCTACAGGTGAAATCCTGCCTTTAACTTTTATACCTCCTCAACTACTTAAAAACAATCTTATTTGTTATATTCTGATCCATAAATACGGATGCATGCCAAATCCGAAAACTGTTTCGAAACGCGTACGAATGAATGAATACGCCTATAAGCATAATAGATTGTGATAATGGTATCACAATAAATACTGAAAATAATATGCGTTTCTTACGCTGAAAAAACAAACAAAACTAAAAACACCCCAAAAAATAATTTCCCTAAATTTATGGAATGACCCTTGTTTAATAGACATAAATGCAGACCAAAGGACAGTTCCCGTTACACGTAATTTATTCCAAAGATTTAGATAAAAAAACTACTCAAGAAATCAGATTTCCTTGAGATGATACTAGGGTTCAAGTGAAAACGTTCTCTGCTAATGATTATCGACTATCCATTAAGCCAATTATCGCATCGTTTATCAATATGCAGTCCGGTGGTTATACGCTGTAGGAGGTCGGTAAATCGTCGATCAATTCATCATGATAGAGCGCATTGTTTGAAAGGTACAATGCTATCCTCGTCTCTAACATCTGTCCTCCGTAGTAGGTTGAAAAAATAAATAAATCAACCTTTATAGTAAATCTGTAAAAACGTCTAAAGAGGTAATTGTGGAACTGTGTCAACGTCCTTTTTATGAACAATGCGTATTGCGAAACTGTGTCAACGTCCTTTTTATGAACAATGAATGAATGGTGTTTTTGGTGTTTTACGGCACGTCGATATATAAATAGGTCATATTGTGTGCAAAAACCGATGAACAGTGCGTATGTTTATATATATGATAGTGTGTCTCATTGTGCGGGAGGTCGCAGTTTTAACAATATTTCAATCTTTTAGTCAAATCATGACGGTGGGTGTTTGTTTTTTTGAATGATGTTGTAAGTCTTTTTTTAGCGCAAATGACGGTTTTTAGCTCTACTGATCAGAGATCAGCAGAGCTTATGCCGTGGTGCGGCGTCCGTCGTCCGTCTGTCCGTCTGTCTGTCCGTCTGTCCGTAAACTATTTTTTTAGCGACAACTCCTCTGAAACTACTGAAAGGATTTTCATGAAACTTTACAGAAATGTTGCCCATGAAGTCTAGTTGATCCTAGCAAAAATTCATGTTGATGTGAAATCCAAGATGGCCGCCAAATCTACAAATAGATTTTTAAAAAACAAGTTTGTAGCGACTACTTCTTGAAAACTATAAGTGATATTGATATGGGACTTTTTCTAAAATGATCAGCATGACATGATGTTGGTCCTTGTCAGCGGCCATCTTTGTTTACATAGAATTATATAATGAAAACTTGTAGCGACTACTCCTCTGAAACTACTTGACGGATTTTCATGAAACTTCACAGGAATGTTGCTTTTGATATCTAATTGATCCTAGCAAAATTTTAGGTCAGCTGGAAATTCAAGATGGCCGCCACGACTAAAAACAATTTTTCAAAATACAAGTTTGTAGCGACTTCTTCTTGAAAACTATAAGTGATAGTGATATGGGACTTTTTCTAAAATGATCAGCATGATATGATGTTGGTCCTTGTCAAAAATTGTTTTGATTCAACGTTAAACATTCCTGAAATCAAAATCAATCAGTAGAGCTTCAAGGTCATTGACCTCTTGTTTTTTTATACTGGGAGCCCACCAACTTCTTCCTGAGTAGAACCAGTACTGTATACCTTGATGTGTATCGATACCAAGGCCCACGGTTTCGATGTGTCCCAAATACCCGGTTTTGATCTCACACAATATAAACCCGCTGGAAATATTTTATTTCTTATCTGACATGGATTTTTATGTATCATGATACACATTTTGTCCAGAGATTGCACAAATTACAAACAAATTCTCACAACTTACATTAATTTTTATGCCTATCTCTCAACATCAAACGAGAGGAATATACAACTTCATCCTATTTAAATGTGTTGTTGGGACGTAACGTCACTTAAAATAACGCATATTATTGCGTTGTTGTTTTGCATTTGACGTTTAAAATTACGCCTCAACGGTTAACGTGTTTCATGACGTTTAAAATGACGTCTTAACGGTTGACGTACATGACATCAGAGGTATTGTATATAGCTTTTAATCGTGAACGCTCGGCCAATCCCGTTATTCTACGAAATGTTGCGAATGTATAGCTGTTTTATATCAATCGTGAACGCTCGGCCAAACCATACCGATTATTACAAAACCATTATATTTTGTAATAATCGGTACATTTTTATATATATTTCGTATTGGTTTCCAGTATGATTTTCTTTCTATTTATTCTTTTTTTTCTCACTTAAATTCTTTCTGACAGTACAACGTGTTAATACTAAACAATCACGGTAGGCCTACACATGTTTCAAAGATTCTAAGTTAATTGTCAAACCAATATATGCAAACTGTACTACAAGTCCACATGTTATGTTATGTTTGATATGAATGTATTGTTTATATGTACCTTGATACGGGAGAGGTCTTACATAGGCATTGCCTGTTGTCCAATCCCATTCAGTACTTGAATAAAATATTGTTTAAAATAATCCCGTCATTCTTCGGGATCTCGCCTCGTGTGTATCACGGCGCTAATCTTTACATTCTGTTAGCCGGGAGGCAACGGCACAGAAAATAGTGCACTGTTGCTTTGTAAACAATACAGCCGCTACCCACACGTGTTGGTGTGTAATTTGAGTTGAGTGTTTGTTTTTTACAATGCAGATAAAGGTTTTATCACTGCTTTCTCATAAATAAACTATAGATATAGCAATCGGCTAAATGACATCTCAAAATGTTGAAGATAACTGATTTTGAATGGAAATTCGTTTTGGCGGGAATCTGACACGCGTCACGCTAGTATGACGTAACCAATATGGAAACCTGCGTATTACATTCGAGTCATGCGGCGAAGCAATGTACGAGATGTTGCGAATGGTTTTATATAGCACCCTAATAACAAATCACCATCGAGTATTTTAATAAACCATTAGATTGACTTTTATAAACTAGCTGAAATGAGGCTCTTTTGAATATTAGTTTTGAACCTGTTATATTAAGTTGGTGGGTGGGAGGGGAAACGGGTGTGGAGGAGTGAGATAAATGACCTTAAAATGGAATGTTCCAAGTATAATAGCGTTTCAAGTCTTTCGATGTTCTAATGATTAATCGTTAACACCAGTTTACATAACGTTCTGTGCATGTGTATTGCCGTGTATTGTTTATTTGGAACTTTAAAATATTTCTATATTCCATATGTCTAATATATCCCACAAAGACAAACTGTCTTACATTTAAAATAAATTAAAAAGTTAACGACATGATGTGCTGCATAATATTTTTTCTGAATTAAAAAGAACTTGAAATGCAAACATAAAAAACAAACCTTATTTAGACATACAATTGATACAAAGAGGCGTCGATACTACGATTTTCTTCTCATGCCCTCACATATCAACACATAAACTATCTTCTTTCCGACAAACCCTGATACATTGACATAAACGTCCCCATGTGTAGGCTCTTTTATATCATGCATTGTCCGTGTGTTTGAGATATCCGGTTTTCAATAAAGCAATACATATTTTCCTCCTTTGTATATGGGAATAGTGGTTTAGCCCTGCATGCTCGACGTCAGGTGTATCGATAGATTTTTAAATTAGTGTTTACACTTCTTTTTCAACCCATCAGTTGCTTCCGATTTTCAAATACATGCAGCAGTTATTCATAAAGCGTTCACTACCATCGACCTTCACGATTAAAAAGAGTGACCTAAAAAGAGACCATCGATAAACATATGGTAAACACTAAGTATAGAGTAGAGGTTATGCTCCTTCCCTTTCGGTTGTTTAATGGTGAAGATTTCTCTTCATAGTCTCTATCCGACTTGGTGTTTACCACAAGTTTATTGATAGTCTCTCTACAGGTTACGCTCTAAACCTTGAAGAACGCTGGTAGCAAACGCTTCATAAGTAATTGATGCAAGGAGGAAATTGATTTTTTTTAAAAAGTTGGATAAACACTAAGTCGGATAGAGGCTTCGCTTCCTCTCTTTTGGCTTCTTAATGGTGAATATTCCTCTGCAGTGCCCCTATCATGTACAAAGAAATAAGAACAAAGCTCATAATGGTATTTTAATATATTAAGCAAAGTGTAGTATTATTTAGTACTGCAATTGACTTCTGCATTTAAAAAAAATGTTTGTAATACTGTATACTCATGGACCAAATCAAACCGTACAACCCGTTTCTTTGATAACAGAGGGATGACTGGATATCCGAGCCGATAAAAACGGCGGACATGAATACCGGTTAGATATATTCTTCAAGTGTTTTTCAAAAACAGAAGTGAGATAACAAAAATTACAAGGTGTACATATGTATGGATGTTTAAACATTCTACAGTGATTATCCTGATCAATTTCGTCGACAAATGAGGCAGATATTCGAACTTCAACTTCAACATTTTATAAACATTTCGCAAAATGTTTGCATTTAGTGCTATTACAATTGCTAAGTATTTAATTCCGTCATTGTAGAGCTATTTTGTGAAATAACAATCATTGAGCGACATTTAGGTGAAATTTGGAGTGTGTAAGTACTCTTATGGAGAAGTTATGCGCTTCGAACGTGGTCGTGGTACGAGAAAACATGATGCCTTAGTAAACAGAGCAGATTTTACAAAGAGATCAAGGATGACAGAGTACAGAAAATTGCATGGTGTCCATGTTGACAGAGTTTATTCTTTGAAAAATAACTTAATCTCCCATTTTTATCGAATTTGAAGCATATTATATTATTAAAATGAAATGTGTGTGACTCGAGAAGATCAAACGGCAAACGTGATGGTTCCACATACTAAACCAACGTGTCTCATACGTGTCATTTGGGCAATTAAGCGGGTTGTGAAAAGGTTCTAGGTTCATTCTGCAAATGTTTCACTCGACGTGAATGTAGAATGAACCTAGAATATTCCTCTTGTTTTGGCCTTGTGGCGACGAATGTTGCTGCGGCTTAAACTTCAGTATGAAGCATTAATCATAGCATAGTTATCGCCCATGTTATTAACGTTATGTAGTCTTTACAGTTGCATTCGGCCAGTAGGTCTCACACCTCTATTATCTCCCTTGAAAGCTCACGGACCTAGAGACAAAAGGAAAACAGAAAATAATTCTAATTTTTTCTCTATTTCAGGCAATTTTTAATTTGACAAAGAGGTTTTTCTTTGCTTCAGCATACATCTGCAGTGTAAAAGACTGATGATACAGAAAATCCCACGTCGATATGAAGTTGCATTCAAAATTCATAAGCATTTGACCGAAGCACCACAAAGTCAGCTAGATAGTGTATGAATTTGGTATTTTTCATAGAGGTTGCATAAATATGAGCGAGGAAAAAAACCAACCTGGCTAATGTTTGTATTTTTTTGTTTTATTTTACAGATCTTAGCAGTCCTGAAGATATTAAATCAACAACAAGGTCTGCTGGGACGTTTTGAAGGTCATGTGTTGGAAACAGCTATACAGTAACCCTATGTGAAATTAATTGTGGTGTGAGACCAGTAGAGCTTATGAATTGGTGATTTGTCCGTCATCGTCGTCCGCCGTCGTCTTCTTTTTGCATCATTTTTGATTTTGCCATATTGTCACTTGTGAACGCTATAGCACCTCCGTTTTTCATTTGATCTGTACCAAACTTACACAGTAGTTATATATACAAAATATCTCAGACGAGTTATTGAACCAGCCAGATACGATTACTCCATTTACAGACTCCGTAGAGCGAAAGTTAAACTATGGATTCAGTAGAATCGCAGAGGAGCTGCATGGTCTAGTAAAACTACTCAGTGGTCACCTCTCTGGTGTTAATATTTATCTTTTACTATAACGTTAATAGTCCGATCTGGCTGTTTTTTTTAAACTTGCCTGAGCTTTAAATGATATGTACACTATGCCAAGTTTGATAAAGATCAGATGAAAAATGATGAAAAATGAAGGACATAGCGTTTTAAAGAGACAAAAGTTAACATACAATGTGCGGACAACGGACAATACGACATCCCATAGGCTCTGCTAGCCTTCGGCCAGTAGAGCTAAAAACAACAAGAGTCCCCTGAAGGCATGTATTAAATAGACCATGACAGTTTGAGCAAAACAATCGGTTAGAAATAATGATTAACATAATCAATAAAACAAATTTCAAAAACAACATGTCTGTCCCACTCGGATTTGAACCTCATGTATTAATTATTTTTTTATGAGAAAACAAAACAACAAGTGGCCATTAATTTTGTTCACGAGAAGAAGTCGTTTAAAGAGTTTTCTATGCTTAGTTTAAAGAGTTTTCTATGCTTAGTAACGGTGGCCACATTTACTTAGGTTATGAAACATTTACATAAAACTGAGAAAGGATTATGAGACAATTCTTTTGATCAAGTTTCAAACAATTGGTCATTGGTTCATGAGAATAATTCGTTTAAAGATTGTTAGCAGAACATTATGGGATGGCGAGTTGTCCATAGTCTGTCGTCGTCTGTCGTCGTTAAATTTTGCATCATTAACACGATAGGGCCTTCATGGTTCATCCGATCTTTTGCAAACTTGGCCAAATTATTTATAACAATGAAAGTTCGGACAAGTCCTAAAATCAGCCAGACAGGACAGGATTATGACTCTTAATGTTCTTAAATATGCTACATTTAACCTCGTTAAAATACTAGGGTCTTCATTTTTTATCCGATCTTTACCAATCTTGGCCAGATTGTTGATACAATGAAAGCTCGGACGAGTTTGAAAACCAACCAGTTCAGATCATTAACACCGGAGTTATGGCCCTTGATTTTCTTAAATTATGCTATATATTTGCCTCGTTAACACGATAGGGCCTTCATTTTTCACTTGATCTCTAACAAACTTATCTAGATTATTGTAATCAATGAAAGCTCAAACAAGTTCAAAAACCAGCCAGATCAGACAAATAACACCGCAGTTATGGCCCTTGATTTTCTTAAATGTGCTATATTTTTCCTCGTTAAGACGATTTGACCTTCATGTCTCATCTGATCTTTACCATACTTCACCGGATTGTTGATATCAACAAAAACTCGAACAAGTTCGAACACAAGCCAGATGAGACCAGTAACCCCGGAGTTATGGTCCTTGTTTTACTGAAAAATGTCATTTTCAGCCTTGTGAGCACATTCACTTAGTATATGATCTTTACCAAACTTTGCCAGATTGGTGATATTAATGAAAGCTCATGCACATTTGAAAACAATATATATCAGACCAGGAACACCAGAGTTATGGCTCCTTGATTTATCGAAAAATGCCTTATTCTGCGTTATGAACACTATAGCACCTTCATTTTGTATTTGATATTTACCAACCTTTGCCAGATCGTTGATTTTAATGAAAACTCGGATTTTATATTTGAAACTCGTTTAGTTTAAACATATTTTATTCACAAATAGTATATACATTCTGCATCATACAATTATACATTTACATAAAATACATAACTATATATACAATGAGGAATGGGATTCAGAAATCAGCTATAAGCTTTTATGATTCCGTCTTCCAGTAGACAATTTATATTTTCATGCGTGTGACAGTATTTAATTAAAGTTGTATAATGTGAAAAAAGAAGAACTGAGCTAGAATGGCTGCCAACAGCAACTATAAACTCTGCACCAAGTGCTATCCCTAATCGTGAGTATATAGCTATATACTATTTTGATCAGTTTACAGTTACTATCAGCACACCATTAGAAGAAAGAAGAGAGAAGAAGGGAAGGAAAGAGAAGAGTAGGAAAGGATAGTTTTTATAAACGTTGTTTGTCTAGCTTATCAGGGAAGGAAACTGAATCTACACTTAGTTAATTCTTGACTCATGGTCGCCTGTAGACTATATTAATCATACATATGAAGTAGTTGTTCTCTTTGTAGAGTATATGTATGTATGTACTGTTGTGAATAAGTTTAGGTTAGTTTCGTATGGCAGTGATTGATCTCCGTATAGGAGGTAGTTCACTTGTGGGTGGATAAAGTATGTAGCATAGTATGGATAGCCGTAGGGGACCCCCGAAGTTATTATTTGTTTTACTATATTTTCTATATGAAGTTTTCTTCGGCGTATTTTTCTATCGCCGAAGTCTGTTTTTTAATTACTTCGGTACTGGAACATCTTCGGCGTACATTTTTGCAACTTTCGCCGATCTTCGACGTAGATAATTAGCGTCGGTGCTACTTCGGTACTTATGAAAAGCCGCAGGGGACCCCCGAAGTTATTTTTTTTTTACTATATTTTCTATATGATGTTTTCTTCGGCGTAATTTTCTATCGCCGATTATTTTTTTTAATAGAAAATCTTCGGTGTACATTCTTGCAACTTTCGCCGATCGTCGAAGTATATAATTTGCGTCGGTACTGCTACTTCTGTACTTGCACGTTCTTCGGTGCTTGTAAGCTGCGGTCGGTCTAGTTCAGCATTTGAACGTTGTTACAGCTGACATCTCCGACTGACTGTACAACGTTCAGCGCAAGCGTACAGTAAAAATCCAGGATTATCGATAGGTCTTCATTTTGATGCGTAATATCTATAGTAATTTATATGTTCTGTTAAAATTATGAACTATAATCACTCAAAAACAGATTTATTAAATATAATATGTGCAAAACGTTGTACGATATACAGTATAAATGTATTAAATTGATAGTTTTGTTTTCATATATTTACTTTTGTTATCAAATCTCGACACCAATATCACGTGACTAAACGGTGTTAATTGATTGTTATCTACCCGTGTAATTTGGCAATTCCCCAACAGTTCATACCGCCCCGACTGCAAAACGCTCTCCGGGATATACGACTGCCGTGATAGTGTGCGTTACCCTTCGATTTTTGCATTAAGTTGTGCATGAAATAATATTGGCATTCATATCTCGATCAAATAAAAAAACACTTACATTATCATCACAAATGGCATATTATCATATGCTGCCAACAAATCCACTGCACAGAAAAGTAGAGGTCATGTAGTACATGTATCTTCTTAATCCGAGCCTTCATTGACTAAAAGCTTTCTTTCTTTTCTTTTTTTTTTTGGAGGGGGTACACAGCCAGATGAAATATCAAAATCGTAAAAGGGCTGGTAAGGTCAGAGAAGACTCGGATTAGTATAATAAAGAATGAATGCTCCCTTTAAAAACATAAACACTGAGATGCCAAAATATTGTATTCATACACTCATTTCAATATAATCAACAAAAAAACAAAAATCATACTTTTAACATGACAATGCTTGAAATATGTAACAAACAGATCAACAATGTTATATAAATAAAAAAAATGGCACTTTAAACCCAAGACGTTGCTACTTAAATTGGAAATGTATTTATGTTGGAAATTAGTAGATCTATAGATATAATAATGATATTATTATTAAAGGGACAAATGGCAAGCTTGCTGTCTGACACATTTTTTTCCCCACATGTAAACAAATGAAAATGTGTGTATAATAATAAAGATCACATTTTATTATATATTTAGTTACACATGTATTGAGTCCCAATCACTGTTATGTTTCACTGCTGGTACTACAATGTGCATCATTAGATTAATTTAACCTTATTTATTTTACATTGATTGTAACGAAAGCTCTCTGAACTTATTTTAATCACTCTAGATGTATTCCTGGGTAAAACCAGTATGAAGCAATGCTAATATCGGTAAGGTGTCTTGCTCAGGGACACAACACATACATGTATAGCCATGGTGAGGATCAAATTAACCCACAACTTTTCAATCATGGGTCCAATTAAAGCTCTACCACTTGACCACAGTGCTCCAAATTGACTAAGACATGATTGGAAAAAGAGTATGAAAGGAGAATTTTGGAAGTTTTGAAAAATCTGTCAGTGAATTAAGCTTCTAACCATAATTCACTGAATCTGTCAATTATCAGGAATTGTGATCATTTCGACATGTCCTAATTTTTTCGAAAGCCTTTTTTAGCTCGACTGATCAGAGATCAGCAGAGCTTATGCCGTGGTGCGGCGTCCGTCGTCCGTCTGTCCGTCTGTCTGTCTGTCCGTCCGTCTGTCTGTCCGTCTGTCCGTAAACTTTTTTTGTAGCGACTACTTCTCTAAAACTACTAAATGGATTTTCATGAAACTTTACAGAAATGTTGCCCATGAAGTCTAGTTGATCCTAGCAAAAATTCATGTTGATGTGAGATCCAAGATGGCCGCCAAATCTAAAAATAGGTTTTTAAAAAACAAGTTTGTAGCGACTACTTCTTGAAAACTATAAGTGATATTGATATGGGACTTTTTCTAAAATGATCAGCATGACATGATGTTGGTCCTTGTCGAAAATCGTTTTGATTCGACGTTAAACATGGCTGCCAGCGGCCATCTTTGTTTACATAGAGTTATATAGTAAAAACTTGTAGCGACTACTCCTTTGAAACTACTTGGTGGATTTTCATGAAACTTTACAGGAATGTTGCTCTTAATGTCTAATTGATCCTAGCAAAATTTCAGATCGGCCAGAAATTCAAGATGGCCGCCACAGCTAAAAATAGATTTTTAAAAAAGAAGTTTGTAGCGACTACGTCTTGAAAACTATAAGTGATATTGATATGGGACTTTTTGTAAAATGATCAGCATGACGTGATGGTTATCAGAGTCAAAATTATTTTGATTCGACGTTAAACATGGCTGCCAGTGGCCATCTTTGTTTACAAGATGGCCGCCACGGTTAAAAATAATTTTTCAAAAAACAAGTCTGTAGCGACTACTTCCTGAAATCAAAATCAATCAGTAGAGCTTCAAGGTCATTGACCTCTTGTTTATCATTGAATTGCAAATCTCTTAACAAAGATAATGAGTTAGAGTTTATTGAAATCCATCAAATGTTTTAAAAATTAAAGTGAGTTACAGTGAATTGTTCTTCATGAACTATTAAAATTCACAAATTATTCATGAACAACATGCAAAACAGCCACCTTCAACATTGCTAAAGTTGTTAAAACTCTTCAGGAACAGCTATGTTCATGAAAACAAAAGCTCACAAAAGTTTAGATTGATCCCACTTACCAAGGGTATTTAAAAAAGAGATGTTAGTTGTTACTTTTCCACCGCCATTTACAAAAGCTCACAAAAGGTTAGATTGATTACCACCTACTGTATATTATCACACTTTAATTGCAATTCAAAAAGGGATGATTTCTGTAGAAGCCACTGAGAATGCCAGTTATATTTTCAGTAGGGCTGCACTAAATTCCTGCTGGGATCAGGTGGAATCCCACTGCGACAAACGTGAATTCTACCAAAAATCACGCTGGGGCAAACTGGGGTCCCACACAAAAATCCCACTAGGACCAAGTAGGAATCCACTGTAAATCCCACTGGAATATAGTGTTGTTGACATTGCCTAAAAAATATTTTTTCTGCATGAGTTTCCAGGTTGTGGGTATATAATAAAAATAATATGTGTGTTTGTCTTGAATTGAGAATTTAAAACTTAGTGATGAAATTAAATCCTATGTTCACTACAAACCAACAAATATTCTTCATATATCTTTTCATTGTGTGTATGGTATATGTGTGTAAAGAACAAAAACATGTTACATTTAAAGAAACTAAGGCCAGTTTTTTCATTTATTGGTTTACGGGAAGTTTTTCAAAAATTTGCAGTAGTAAGGACAAAATAAAAATAAAATTATATCACCAGCATTTATATATACAATGAGTCTATAATAAAATTAAAAATAAAAGTAACTTTTTGAGACAATTTTTTTGGAAAACAACAACAGAAGAACTCTTGATGTTTTTTCCAAAGTGAATAATTATATATCAAAACATTATTTTATTCTTAGAATTTTATGATTCTTGGTTTCAAGAAACTTATTACTCAATACTTAATCTGTTTGTCACAGCAATTAAAAGGCTCATTCAGTTCTGAGAACACACTGAGTTGCATCATAATAGCATGACGTGATGTCATAATACCAGGGTGTGATGTCATAATACCAGAAAATGATGTCATGATAGAAACAACCAAATTAAAATATGAATGTTGTTGAATGTTGTTTAACGGCTCTTCAACACATCATAGGTTATTAAGAGCCACCCCAGAGAGAGGGGAAGGATACATAGGAATCCGGGAACCTGCCCTACTCTTATTATTGAATAGATTCCTATGGTTCTTTAACGTGATCGGAGGATAGACCGATACACGGGACCGCCCGGTTTACGTCCCCATCCGACGGACGAGGCTAAGGGAAAGTGTCTTGCCCAAGAACACACCGACGGAACTAAGTGGCACCACGAAGGATTGAACCTTGGGCCTCCGGTTACAAATCCGCCGCGCTACAGACTGCGCCACGCCGGCCCTCAAATCAAAATATGAATGAAGAATTCTGATTGGTTCAGTGATAAAAACTGGACCAATGAAACCGGTTAATTTAAAGCTCATTACATTCTCAGAACAAACTGAGTTTTACTGGACATTGAGTAATGAGGTTCTTGAAACCCAGAAACACAAAATTCTAAAAATAAAATAATTCTAAAATGATTTAATGTTTTTAATGGTACGAAAATATATGGGTAACAAACTTCCCTGAACAAATTCTTCACTATGATTACACTCGAAGTCGGACACGCTTTGCAGTGGACATTTATTAAAATACAGTTGAAGTTATGTCAGTCGTAAGACGATGGTAAAATATGTTGCTTATAATGTCGATATAATGTTTGAAGAAAGAGATTAATCTTGTTTTTTGTTACTTTAAATTAAAACTGGTATACACATATAAATTTAAAAAAACAAAAACGTTTTTTATCGGGATTTATTTTCCCTTATATATTTAAATTTTAATCAAAACATTTTTTTTTCTCGGTATAATAATAAATATTGCATCCCAGTGAGGGTGACAGTGCATATTGTCAACCTTCGGAAACATAATGTCAACCTCGGCTTCAACTCTGTTGATACTGTTTTCCTCAGGTTGACAATATACACGTCACCCTTACTGGGATGCAATATTTATATAATGTTTAATCTTTTAC
The DNA here is from genome assembly GCA_037043455.1 of Cyrtodaria siliqua. Taxonomy (NCBI): domain Eukaryota; kingdom Metazoa; phylum Mollusca; class Bivalvia; order Adapedonta; family Hiatellidae; genus Cyrtodaria; species Cyrtodaria siliqua. The sequence continues at coordinate 35,014 of JAWPHD010008621.1, read as the reverse complement.
TCTGCTTTCTATTAGGGTACCTCTTCCTGGAAATTTGACACCAAACTATTTGGTTTTATATAAACAAGAGCATCAAGAATTGCAGGGCAATCCATAGTCCCCCACCGGCCCAGACAAATATTTTCCTGACATTTTCTATGATGAAGGTCAAAGATCAAGGTCAAGGTCACAATGACCTTATTTTGGTACATGACACACCGCTATCTCAAGATGTATTGACATACCAAGTTTGGAATCTCTAAGAGTTATAGTATTGAAAAAAACGGTCCGGACAAGAATTTTCTATGACAGAGGTCACAGTGACCTTATTTTGGTACGCGACAAACCACTATCTCAAGATGTATCCACATACGAAATTTGGTATCTCAAAGTCTTATAGTATTTAAAATATGGCCCGGACAGCATTTCGGAAGGACGGACGGATGGACAAGGTGCAAACCTATAGTCCCCCACAGGACCGGTGGGGGACTAATTATCTAAGTGGCACGTGTTCTTTGTATAAATAGACTAAAACTGAGAAATCATTTTGTTTACATGCCCAGTTTCCGTCATGTTTGTTATCGAGTGATAGATCATACTAGGTCAGTAACATTTTATGAAATAAAAACATATTTGCAAGTCTATTGAACAATTTCATTGAAAAAATTGTATGTTTGCATTGTTCCACCATACACCACGATCGTTATAACAATGCACCTGGTAACGTCAATTTAATATTTTTCACGACGTCAATTTACACTATAACAATGGGTAACTCTTTGTAAATTAAACAGTTGCCTCTCTTTGGTTAAAATATATATTTTAACTGCGTCTGCTGTGTGATAAAATATGACCTTATAACAATTTTAAATTTTTTAATAATTTATTACCGGGTATGCGGCAGTGTGCGCGTGCATCCCCAACGCCATATAAGGAAGTAAGCACACTTTTCCGAGAAAGCCCTTTCATTTTTGTAACGCTTACATGTATTTACATTTTGGTTGTTTCTTCTGTTTACAATCTTCAGTGCTAAACAACTGTCAACTAGAATTATCACTGAAAGTGATTAATACCCCCACAATACCGCCTTGTCACATATTTATTTCCAATAAATGTACATGGAAATGGGGTCGGGCCACAAGTTATTACAACATCAGAAATCCGGCCCTCCGCTACAAAATATTCATACAATTTAGACAATGGCAAACAAATTATTTAAACTACAAAATATGAAATAAACAGGAAAAAAAAATTAACGAGAGAGAGAGAGAGTAGGGAGAGGAGAGGAGAAGAGAGTTTTCAATATTGTTAGTGATCAGGGAAGAAGACTAACAAAAATGTGCGTGTTACATTGTTCAAGTCAAAGATGTATAAGTGTAATAAAAAGAGACATGGTCATGAAGAGGATGCATTATAAATTGTTTAAATTTAATACAAACCCAAATACAGGTTCCTCAGAGTTGACTGTAGCATTTTTTTGGCAAATTCTAAGTTGAAAAGGGGCCATAACCAGTCTTCGTCGTAACGGGCTAGCCCGAAGTCCGGGGAAGTAGCTTCGATTTCAGGCAAGCAGAAATTACCATCTGCTTGCCCGATTGGGCAAGTGTGATTTTTCGGTGGAATATATTGTTTGAATACAGAAAATAAAATGAAATCATTTAAAACCTCGAAATATCCGCATTTTATTGTAAATAAATGAGTGGGGTTTTCCAAACATATTTTTATCAGCCCCAACCTATTTATATAGAGGCCAATTGGGACACCTTGGCGATTTCCCCCAAAATCACTGTTTATGATCGAATTCAGTGAAGTGTGCAAAAATTACAACCGGAACGTGTGCAAAAAATATAAGATGCGATAGATGCTTTGTCAACGCAATTCGTTTGTGTTTTATATAAGCTAAAAGTTACGGACATTGTCTCTTTCAATACCAAGCGTAGACTTTTAGTGTTCAATGCGACATGCGCAGTGAAGCTGTCAATACCAAACAATTTTGTAGGCTGAAATCTGTTTGGCTAATCGTAAGGTCAATCCGAGGTGATCCGGTATGTAATATGGTCAGATCTAAATAGCGGAAAGTAGTGGAGCGAATATTTTGGATCTGATTTTAATGAGATTGCGATCCGAACTGCCTCAACCAATTTTTTTTCAAAAATAATATCGATGGTCTACGAAAATGAGCGAGTTTGTACTATTTGTACGCAATTAATTACAAAATATTTTTATATTTAACTATCAAATTTAAACAAAAAAATGTGTAAAATCAATACATTTTCGATTTTTGTTACGGTTTACGCGGTTCTTGGCCTGGGCAAATAAACCAAACCCATCGAATCGACGTTTGTATCTTTGGAAATACCTACGAGCAGTATTTCCGATGATAAACGGAAATGAGCGAATTCAGACGGTTTTTCTTGTAATTACACAAAAGTCACGCCTCAACCAATGAAAACAAGAGAGTTTGTATTCATCATTTATAAGGTGCTCGACGATGTAATGACACATTTTTTCACTCGAGATTTTTCATTTATTAAAGATGTAAAATTAATTGTTTGATATAAAATTTAGTTGTCCGTTGGACAGGTCACCTGGGACTATTTACTTGTCCCCAATAGAATCTGCATGGCATCGGACAAGCGGACAACCGTTAATGTCAAACCCTGACTCTAAATAATCTATATTGTGTTGATGAGCCGTTAAAAAAAAAATCAATTAATTATCAGCCAATGAAGCCACTCCCATTCACTACCATGTGGTAAAGTGAAACAATGGCGATTCAATCAAACGAATTTGTAAACAAGTAGGGCAATTAAACAATTATAACAATTTGATGGCGTTGTTTGATGAGCAAAGAGACTATCAACGCATGTCGTAATGAATAGGTGTGCATCTGTTTTTATTTCAAAAATTTAAATGCCATATTTGTTATTAAAAAAAATTAATGCGAGATCAATTACAGAATGGCGTGTTATTGCTTAGACCTTGGCTAATAAATTCGATAATTATTCGAAGAATTGGCATCTCAAAAAGATAAATAACAGATAAAAAAAAACTACGTACCAGTTAGATTTAGGCATAAACCGTGCTAATAATTTCAAACACAGAAAAATGAGCTTGCTGATTTATCTATGTGAAGATTCAAGTCTATAACGAAAGTGAAAGTAGGAAAAACTAATGCATTTTTCTTTTTTTTATCTGGTGTAGTCTATAACAAAAGTTATACTAGAAAAACGTTTTGTTCAACCTAATGCATTTTTTTATCTGCCTGGGGAGTGCCCTTTTGTAATTACTGCACTAGGAGCATCATGTACGTCTAATTCCATAGGGTCTACCAATATTTAATATTACCTTGTTGGCACCCGGTTCATCTAATTCCCTACCCCATGTTCTTCAGTGATGTCTTATCCTCGGGGCATCTCCGTCGACAACCCCCTCCCACCGGTGGAGTAAACACTGCATCATAATGGTAACAACCTACAGCTCTGATCCTTCCTAATTTAAGGCATTAATTTTCCGATGAAATCATCTTAAAAATTATGACAGAAAAGTAATAGTATTCAACGTGGTCTCAACAATGTTGACATAGCTTAATTTTGGGGCAAGTGACTTGAAATTGGGGCAAGTGACATTTTAGGCAGGGCAAGTAGATTTTCAAAATATTTCAAGACCCTGTATTACTAAGTGTCTGGGGAGTTGAATCAAGTAATTCGGTTTCCAAACTTTAAAAAAAAAATCCAGGTAGTGTTTTAGCCAGTTTCCAGAGGGGAAGGGGATAGGGAGTGGTAGGTGCGTGCTGGGGGAGGATTTTAATACACCCGCTCCCGCACCCTGGTGTGTGAATGCAGGAGACACCACTATAAAAGCAACATTATCATAAGAAACTTATCCCTTATTTTTTATAAAAATATTCTACGAAGGATATTTTGTGGATTTTTCAGTGGGGAGTCTGAAGGTTATATTTTTCTCAGAGTGTTTTTCTACAGGAAAAATCCAGGGGGTATTTTTTTTTTTTTTTTTTTTAGGACCGTGTGTGGTCAAGGAAGTTTTTTTTAATCTAGGGGGCGGGGGGGGTGAAGGGGAGGGATTTCCAAGGGATTTGAGAAGAAAAACTTACTAAGAGTGTAACGGGGGAGTATACTGCAGAATGGCAGGGGGAGTAGGCCTGGGTGGTAAAAGAAACGGTTTTCATGGGGTGATATTTCGAAGAGAAAAAATCCTGAGGGTTGGGCGTAGGCTAAAAATATGGAGTACGGAAACAATCGCCAAAAGGACACACATTAAATTATATATAAAACATTAAATGCAGTACATAGTAAAAACATTAAAATAAAATGGCGTTTCAGACACGTTGTTTTCAAATTTCCGAAATGACAAATACCTCTTGCACTCGTGGATAATTAGTGGTAAAACAAAACATTCGCTTTCCGAATCCCGTCGGCAACTCGAATTATTTCCACCACACTTCATCTAGACTCGATAAATGACAACAAAAGTTCAAATATGTCCGTTTTAGTAGAAGGTAGTACATTTGCTGCCACACCGTTTAAATATGTTTAATATCTCGTCAAATCACGCGAAGTTTCATTGACAGAAAACATTCATTGGTAAATAAATATATACATACCTCAGTAGACAGCACATTTATGAATTAAAACATATTTTCAAAGAGTCAAACAGCATGTGTTCTTGAAGTCAAATAATTGTTACAGTGAGATCTCCTCGTATTTTGGTCAGTTGTTAACGATAAGGCACTTTAAATCTTTGGCTGTTGTGCAAAAACTACGGTCGGTCGTAGTAACTCAGACCTTTTCTTCGGCGTATTTTTCTATTGCCGAAGTGTTTTTTTAATGACTTCGGTTCTAGAAAATCTTCGGCGTATATTCTTGCAACTTTCGTCAATCTTCGACGTAGATAATTTGCGTCGGTGCTACTAACTTCGGTATTTGCACGTTCTTCGGTGCTTGTAAGTTGGGTCAGTAGTAATAACTCCGACTTCGGCATATACTGTCAGCGAAGATTCTTTGTGAACGCTATATTATGTTCGCTACTACATTGTCTGCGAAGAGTTTGGGAAAGATAATATCTAACAAAATCTTCGTAAGTACACGATCAGTGAAGATGTTGTGACCGCTGAAATATCTTCGGCGCACACATAAAAAATGTTGCGACTATGCCGAAGATTTAGGAAAATACGCCGAAGAAAAATCATATAGAAAATAAAATTATAGTTAAAAAAAAACTTCTGGGGTCCCCTACGGCTTTCCGTACTAATCAGACAAACATCCAGTCTACAATATAGGCTAGTATTGTTGGAAACAGTCCCCCGGCATCCAGTCTAGGCTTTTACTGCTGGAAACAATCCATTCGGCATCCAGTCTAGGCTAGTACTGCTGGAAACAGTCCACCTGGCATCCAGTCTAGGCTAGTACTGCTGGAAACAGTCCAGTCTAGGCTAGTACTGCTGGAAACAGTCCACCTGGCATCCAGTCTAGGCTAGTACTGTTGGAAACAGCCCCCCAAACCCGGCATCCCGTCTAGGCTAGTACTGTTGGAAACATCCCCACTCGGCATCCAGTCCAACAGTACTAGCCTAGACTGGATGCCGTGGGGGAGTGGGGTCTGTTTCCAACAGCACTAGCCTAGACTGGATGTCAGTTGGACTGTTTCCAGCAGTACTAGCCTAAACTGAACGCCAGGAGGACTGTTTACAGCAGTACTAGCCTAGACTGGATACCGTGTGGATTGTTAGCACTGGAAAGTTATAATATATAAACAAATTGGTATGTTTCTATGTAAGGAAAGTCAGTGATGTATTATAGTCAGCAGGTTGGACTGTTTGATTCCCGGTCGCAGTTGATTTCCCGACTGGTAATTACTGGGTGATTACTTAATTGGGTACTGTTTCCAGCAGTACTAGCCTAGACTGGATGCCGAGGAGGCGGTGGGGGTTCCAACAGTACTAGCCTAGACTGGATGCCGGGGTGGGGGCTAAGAGTGAACCTGTTATTCAAACTGCACCAAGTTTAAGTAATAGACCCCTGTGCCAGACTCTGTCGAAGGCCTTTGATATATCACAAAAGAACGCATGCACTTCTTTACCTTCGTCCAGAGCCCTGCAGAAGGTATTATATATATCAATTAGTTGGTTTACAGTTGAGTATTTTGGGACAAATCCAGACTGGAGAGCTGTGAAATATTTGTGTCTAATAAAGAAGATAAATATATGTTTATGGACTATCCTTTCCATGACTTTGTCAATTATGGAAAGCAGAGAAATAGGACGGTAATTTGAGGCATCCGAGGGGTCGTTTTTCTTAAATATTGCTATTTTCCAATTTAGGGGCACCTTACTAATTCGTAACGAGAAATTAAACAACTTAGATGGTGGGTCAGATAATTCAGATGAAAGCTCCTTAAGAATCCTATTATTCATCTTATCAGGACCAGCCGCCTTGCCAAGTTTCAGTGTTTGCAGCAAATATTTAATTTCTAGCGGTGTTGTAACAACATGGCTTAGATTAGGTCTGCATGTATCTATAGTAATATCCGGTAATTCTTTATTTTCACCCTTAAGGAGATATTTTAGGATGTACAAAAGTTGTTCAGAATGTTAGCCTTTTCAAACCCGTCATCATATATAATATCATTTACTTTAAGTGGAGGTTTACTTGCAGAATGTTGGTTTGGTTTTATAAAATATTTTAAAATTTCCTCTAGTCTGAGCTTGAAAGAGTATCGAATCGAAGATTGTCAAGTTGTTCCTTTTTTGCTTTGCGTATTTCAGATATTGTTTTATTTCGTAGTAATCTGTAATGGGTCAAGTCGTCCATCCGTTTTGTACCATTTGATTTGTCATAGGCTTGTTTGTGTTTTCTCATTAGTTTACGGATGTTTTAATTTAGCAACGGAGGATCAGATGTTCGGATATTTACATTTTACTTAGGGATACATATTGCTGCGATCTTTGATGTAATATTTTCAGCGTATATATCAATGAGAGAATCCAAGTTAGTAGTTTGAACTTTTTGTCTTAGAGCGTCATAATCCCCTTGGTTGTATTGATATATCGTGCGTTTGTAATTGTGGTTTTGGGGCTTTAAGAATTCTATAATACAAAATAGTGGACAGTGATAACGTATATTTTGTTCAAGAAAAGGTTCTCCAACTCTGCTAACTGTTATCGTTTCCGGCTTGGAAACTAGAATTTTCAGTGAAGTGAGTCGGATCGGAGACTGTCTGTGAGAGATTAAACTGCTGCATAATGCTTTCTATCTTCTCATGTGTGATAGATTTAAGAATGTCTAAATTGAAATCGCCTGTTATAATTATGTCTTCAATTTTGGTTTCAATAGCAAGTCCTACAGAGTCTTCAATGGAGTTTAAAATGGCAGAAGAAGAATTTGGTGGTCTATAAAATGTACCAAATAGTATATTTTTTATTTCTCACGCTAATTTCAAGCCATATACATTCGTTGCCGTTTGTGTCCAAATCGGCGCGTCTGAATGCATGTAATGTATTGCTAATATACACGATAATACCGCCATGGGCATCTGTTATTCTGTCTTTTCGAAATGGAGTATTAAAATTGTTAAAATAAACATCATCGTTTGGGTAACAGTTTGCCAGCCAAGTCTCCGTAAAAGCTAAAATGTCCAAGTGTGCTAATCGGCACAGAGTATGTCTTTCGTTTTCAGGAAGCTTTGTACGTTATAGTGAGCTATCGACAAATGGCCGTCAGTAATGATATTTACATTGCTATATGTATGGACTATCGTTTCTGGACGAGGACTGGTTCTATGTCTCCATGTAACTAATTTAAGACCTTTGACTTTCGATTGAATAGCAGAAAACAGCCCTATACTCGCCCTATATATATTTAAGTCGACACACATTATGAAACGGCAAAGACGTAACACTTTAGGAAAAGGGACGAGTGATAACACGAGGCAAACAGTGCAATAAAGGTATAGGAAGAAATAGAGAAAGAAGCATAATTGAGCTTGTCGAGAATGAGGAAGATATTGGGAAAAAAGGAATATTGCATTCTAGGACGATAGCATGCAGTATTCGCAGGGTCTGTATTAACATTACTTTAACATTTTTAATTATCTAGAAAGAAGTATCACTAGACTACACATGACATGTCAAAATATTGTAAAGCGGACTATATATGTGAAGATGCTTTGACAAATATAATTCAGTCGTTTTTATTCGCTATACTCTGCGTTTACCAAAGGAAAAGGCTAAAAACCACATCACCGTGATGGAGCACGTCTTTAGAGTATAGCGTAATATTATACACGCTGGCATTCAACACTACGTCAGAAAACTATTGTAACTTCCATTAATCATGTACTCTCATATTCACATGATGTTAATATTTCCATTTTTTAATTTGAAAAGGTTTGTTATATATATATTTTAAGTGATATTTTAAACACATTTTATTTATAAACTTATACAAATCAACCACAGCCTACATCTCACTACATGTACATATCCAGTTAAACATCATACCACACATTTTATTTACAAAGAACTTTAATATACATATCGACATGAACATACATTCAACTACATGCACACACTGCAGTTACACAAACTACACAAACCACGCTTTAGTTTACTACATGTACACACTCTAGTACACACTCTAGTACACACTCTAGTGAGACTTTATACACCACATTTTTATTTACGAAAAACTTCTACCTTAATCCACTCATTTTATTTGCGAAGAGCTTATACGTATCAACATGAACATGCATTCAACATACATGGTAGACAATATATACTGAAAGGAAAAAGAAACGCATAATGGGTATTTCCGCCATATATTGTATGTTCAACATGCTACTGCTAATCGAAAGGTACAGGGCGATATTAGGCATGTCCTTTCGGAAAGAAGGTTTAAACAGCACCGAACACACCAATGGTTACCCCGTTAAAGTTTCATTATTGACAGAATATGAATTTGACTCACGCAGGTGAGCAAACTTAGGCTTTAAACCTTGCAATCTCAACATTAAACACAATACTGAAATGGCATAAACTTTTTCAAGCGAAACTTCAACATGTATGAATTTCGTGAAACAAAGTATACTCTGATTAAAAGGTCTACTACATGACAGAATTGTCCTTTCTGTAACTCCTTTCTGTACAAAACACGTTGAGATATATCTGGAATATTATGTGAAATTAGGTGAATATAATAGTGTAGTACAGGCAATCTTGGGATTATGTGTTTCTTTTTCCTTTCAGTATAGATACACCCACCACATATTGGTATTTCAAATACTTATCAGAAGCACTGCACAGTTAATCATTACATCAAACTAGTTCACATGTTATATGCACATTTCACCTAAGCCATATCACAGACCTAAAAAACAAATAGATTAGACACTACGAAAATTATCTAAATTTCACATGGCACACTACGAAAATTATCTAAATTTCACATGGCACACTACGAAAATTATCTAAATTTCACATGGCACACTACGAAAATTATCTAAATTTCACGTGGCACACTACGAAAATTATCTAAATTTCACATGGCACACTACGAAAATTATCTAAATTTCACGTGGCACACTACGAAAATTATCTAAATTTCACATGGCACACTACGAAAATTATCTAAATTTCACATGGCACACTACGAAAATTATCTAAATTTCACATGGCACACTACGAAAATTATCTAAATTGCACATGGCACACTACGAAAATTATCTAAATTTCACATGGCACACTACGAAAATTATCTAAATTTCACGTGGCACACTGCGAAAATTTCACAAAATATTTCCCAACTTTAAACACACATATCATAAAAAAGTTTTATAGATACAAGTTTCATTCATTGCCAAATCCCGTCACAAAATTAGTATTCTTTCCAATGATAGTATTTTGCTTTCTCTTACATCAAGTGCAAAAAAGGAGTTTGACGGAAACTTTGACTATGTCAAAACCTTGATTTTTAAGAAAGAAAAAGCGAAAAACGATGGCATTTTTAACTTGAAACATCTTTTTATACAATTTTTCATTTTGAAAATAAATATAAATTATTATAATCCCATTTTGCTATTCACTATGAATCTTTTGAATGTATATTCATCAAAATCAGTGAATAATTCAGGAAGAAAATAGAAGGAAACTTTGAGGTGCCACGTGATGTTTTGGTTACTTCATTAGTTCAGATAGGAAGTTTGTGGCCATATGCAGAAAAGCACATACTCAACACATTTCAAAAACACAAGTAACACACACCAGTAGATCATTTTAAATTATATACGTATTATATACAACTTCAGTGTTTCACGAATAGTATATACATCTCATTTAAATTTTACAATCATGTTTACAGAAACACGCTCAATTGATCATTTTATTGTTGAATACTTGTAGTCTAAATGTTCGCACATCTTTTTTTCTCTAAAATAGCTCGAGTGTGACTGGATGATAGAGACTAATCACACCCTAATACAATCACGTTTGAATACTAATAATTTAACGTCGGAGTTTATATCAGTTGATCGTGAATATGTAGGGCATTTATTGACAGTACGGTACGTGCACGAGTAACCACAACACTCTTTTGATTGCGTATGTTAATCATTACTTGTATACTTATTAATTTGATCGAACTGTCATGGCCTCTTTAGACAGTAGAGCGATACATGCCCTCATGGGTCTCTTGTTATGTTTAGCTCTACTGGCCGAAAGCTAGCAGAGCTTAGTGGGTATCGAGTTGTCTGTCTGTCGCTATGGCCTTCATTTTTCATCATTTTTCATCTGATCTTTACCGAACATGGCAATATTGTACAAACCATCAGGGACTCATATACATGTAATATAGACGGATCTTGATACCATTAAAAGTTCATACAAGTTTGAAAACCAGCTAGATCGGACTAGTAACGTTATATTAAAAGATAAATGTTTACACCAGAGAGGTGACACCACCAAGCATCGAAACCGGGACCTCTGGATCGAGAGGCGAGTAGTACCACTCGACCACCGCAGCTCCTCTACGATTCTACTTCTTTGAATAGTCCATAGTTTACTTCCTTTCTATGGAGTCCTTTAGCAATCAAATCAGGCTGATTCAAGAACTCGTCTGAGATATATTGTATATATAACTACTGTGTAAGTTTGGTAAAGACGACGACGGATGACGACAGACAACTCGCCATCCCATAAGCTCCGTCGGCAAGTCTAGCTAACAATCATAAGACTACACAACGTTTATAACATACACGATTTGAGGCTTTACAATTAATTCCATACTCATTAATGTTGCTATAATTAATGCTGCATACGTTTGCTAAATGTATACATACAAAAAGAACTGAACTGGACTTTGAAGACGCACCAATACGTGTAAAAGGCATTCGTCACCAAAAGGAACATTCTAAGTTCACTCTCCATTTACATATAAAGAGTTAAAAATGTGCAGAATGAGCTTACGCTTAGTTGCTCCTATGACATGTATGAGACACGCTGGCTTAGTATGTGGTACCATCATAACATGGTTTCACGGATACTGTGTTTTTGCTGTTTGATCTTCTCGGGTCCCACACAGTTCATTTTATTAACAAGATATGCTTCAGATTCGATAAAAATGGAAGATATAGCTATTGTTCACAGAATAAACTCTGTTAACTTGGGCAATACCCACTTTCTGCGGTCTGTCATCCTTGATCTCTTTGTAAAATCTGCTCTGTTTACTAAGGTATCATGTTTTCTCGTACCATGGCCACTTTCGAAGCGCATAACTTCTCCAAAAGAGTACTTACGCACTCCAAAGTTCACCTAAATGTCGCTTAATGATCGTTATTGCACAAACTAGCGCTACAATGACAGAATTAAACTTATTAATTGTTAATAACATCAAATGCAAACATTTTGCGAAATGTTCATAAAATGTTGGAGTTAAGGTTCTGCCTAATTTGTCGACGAAATGTGTCGGGATAATCACTATATAATGTTTAAACATCCATAAACATGTACACCATGTAATCTTTTATCTCACTTCTGTTTTCGAAAAATACTTAAAGAGGCACTACCTATATCTACGCGATTTTTAATGTAAAATATTAAATACTCAATATTACTGCATTTATATGTATACAAAGCTATTTTATGAGTATTCTAAGAAGAAACATGGTTCGTATTCCAGTTCTGTAAATTATTAATTATGATCAAAACAATATCTTGAATAAAATGCTGCCCAGCCGTTTATTCCTGCCGGAGAACTACGAGTTTTTTACGATTTTCTCGGACATGCGCAATGCGATTACAAACTTTTCGGCGCAGTTCCGATAGCAAACGAATCAATCGGAACTCTTCGCTAATCAGACGAGGTAGTTCCGATTGTAAACGAATAAGATCGGAAAATTTCCGCAATCGGCTTGTCTAAAACAATTACGAATACAATTTCAAAAATCCGATCTTTTCAATCCTGTTTTCCCCAGCAAAACGCATATTACATTGGGTGAAATTATTTCCATTTACCTTTTTCATAGTCCTCTTTATAGCGAGCTCAGCTCGCGTCGCTTCGCGACGCGCGCGCAAGCGAGCTCTACGGTAACGCGAGTAGCAAATACTACAGGGAAAAAAACCGTGGTAAAAAAATCAAAACACAGTTAACTCCCTTAGTCAAACAAACTTAACTCCCTTGTTAAGGGGAGGTCATGTCTGTATTCGTTCCAAACGCAGTTAACTCCCATGTGTTTGGTTTCCGGCCCACCTCTATTCGCGTTGGAGCTAGGTCCATCCAGTTGGCAGGTTACCAGACTTCATCGTTATTGAGACGTCATTAGTAGGTAATAAACAACCGTTGGTGATTATTGCGGCCGATTATTTCCAGCTGGATAAAGAAAGTCAAGGTAACAGTAGATCTACCTAGACTTTAAAAGCTACTGCAGTATCGATAATCTAAAATACCACGATTAAATGAAAACGCATCGCACTTTAGTAGTTATTCTGTACCGTAAAGTCGGTGGGTGGGGAAATAATTTTTAACCACTGCTGTGCCAAGTTTCCAAGAGACAAGAGTTAGGAAATACACGTGTACTCTTGTGAAAATGAGCATATGGGCTCGGTTTGGTAATATTTCAGTACATTGAGAATAGAACAAAATACACTGTTTTCGAGCCGTTGTCATTTATTCCCACACTAAGGTAAACATATCTGGAACTTTTTTCCTTCAACTACCCATGTAGAAGTCCTGAAAATCAAAAGTCTTAACCCGTCGATATACTTGTTTGTTCACAAATTTCACTTCCGTACACAAAATGTTCATTTCAAATTACACACAAACTGTCCATTTCAAATTAAGGGCTGGCGTGACGCAGTCGGTAGCACGGCGGATTTGTAACCGGAGGCCCCGTCGGTGTGTTCTTGGGCAAGACACTTTCCCTTAGCCTCGTCCGTCGGTTGGGGATGTAAACCGGGCAGTCCCGTGTATCAGTCTATCCTCCGACTGCCTGAGTACTACACTTTCATCGTTCAGCTCGATTGGACTAGCTTGTACCGAAAGCCCACCGGGCCCAACGTTGATGGTGGCAGATGGTGGTAGTCACGTTCTAACAACACTTACAACGTTCGGCCCAATGGTTTGATGTGTAACGACCACAGGGCCCGAAGTTGATGGTTGACGTTGATGGTAGTTCCCTGCAGGACGTGTCGACATCGCTTGTGTTACTTGAAGAGTTGTAGGTATCGTCAGTAAGTAAGTGAAAAGCTGACCAAGCCTCAATCCGTTGTAGACGGACACATCATGCTGGTTCGGTGGTCTGAACGGGAATGTGAACATACTTTAAAGCTACAGAGTCCCTATATCAATCGATTTCTCTTTGTAGGCGTGTCTCTATTTGTAACTTCATGTTCACCAGCTCATGTCGAAATCGGGTATTTAAGCGAGCAAATATAGCGCAGGAAATCATTTACTGTACATACATCGACCAGTGCACATCGTACCTATACACAGGTAACAGTAATTTTTTTTTTAGTTTTCTTTCGGGGCTCGAACGCACGACCTTCTGATTTCAAGTCCTGTGCTCTATCCACTGAAGTACAACTCTACTTGAGAAAATTGTATACTAACTACCATTTATTATGAGGCAAAATAACTGAACATATTTGAACGCAACTAAAGATGGATCAGTAAATATGCAGTCCATATTGTCGCACGTGTAAATTAACATTGCCTGGTGTAATACTGTATCTTATCAATATGAAACTAATACTTCGCCTCAAATCAACCATATCTCGTCTTGTTATTTAGCTCTTGATGAGTTTGTGTGCGCGTTCACCGTTGTTATTACGTAATGCCTATTAAGTGTTAAAAAAGCTACAAAATACCAATAAATAGCAGTGGTCTAGAGGTTCATCGTACATCTTTCAAATCTTACAAGTGCAAGGCTGTGGTTCAAATTCTGTTACGGGCAACTATTCTTTTATCACATATATTCTGAAGCCGTATATTTATCGATGTTACTTGTACGGAGGCTAAATAAAAATGTGAAATTTTACGTATCGATTTCTCCTTATATACAGACTTTTGGGGGTGTTCGTCGATTTGAAACTACTTCACACGTGACTCATTCATATTCATGAGTTATTACCAGTTAAAATAGGGACTGTACAGCTTTAACAGAATTTGCCTAAGTTCAAGGCCTGAAACAATACTTCATATTGACTAACCGATTATAACTGATGATTGATCGGTTACCGGTACACCCTACCAATGGTAACCAATTAACGATTGTAAATTTCAACTGATTGCCCATCACCAGTAAATAACAGATGACATAATTTGGATCTTGCCTTGTTTTTGCAGCGTATAAGCACAATTTTGAAAAAATTATATAATTATGTGTCTCATTTCGAATAAACTTCACTTTTCGGTTTGCGGAGCTAATTGCTCAAACATCTGGCATACCTGAATAGAAAATGGCTATTCTGTGGTCTAAAAATACATTGAAAAGTGATGGGCAGTTGGTTGAAATTTACTAGCGATCATCTTTTACAATCGGTTGGATGTAACCGATCAATCATCGGTTATAATCGGTTAGTTAATATGAAACATAACATGTGTATGTTAATCTGAGTTTGGGGCCTTGAACTTAGAATTATTACTGAATAATCAGGTATTCTTTCCTGTCTTGTGTCTTATACCATTGCCATTTCAACATCAAAATAATTATAATTGATATAAATTTGTTTATTTGCTCATTTTCACAAGTGTGGTCTCATGGAAAATCATGTTTATTTCTATTTTGAAGTGCATATTTACATGCAACCGATGATCGATTATAGACTTTCAATCGAATAATCGGTACATCACTAACACTGATGATATGTTATCTTTCTGGCACTGTTTATGATTTTAAGGCACATTATTGTGATAATATAAGAACAGATTAATAATATAAACAGTATATTTAACAATTGATTCACTAATTTTCAGTATTCCTGTGGTTTTTAACGATGGCAGTGGTTGGCAAATTTACCATAAAATGCAAAGTGAATGGAAAATTTACCATAAAGCTATTTATGGTAAAGTTGCCACTCACTACCACCGTTCAAATCCCAATATTTACATTTCTATTGCATTGACCTTAAATGAAGCATGTTTATTTGTTGCATTTAAATTCCCAGTGAAGTAACACTTTTACGTTTTGGGCAGAGTTAATTAAAGCAAAAAAGGTATAGTTTATTCGTATGATTAACTTGAGAACTGTCGTAAGTTGCTATAAAAAAACGTGCAAGGTTGGCAACGTCACTGTTACCAAGTGTATAAAAGGATTAAATTCAATATTTCTATATTTGTACGGGTTATGAAAAACATTTAAGCTAGTTTAAATTTAGCGAGCAGTGTCTCGGACTTCACACACTTTAAACTAGCCTAATATTTTGGATAGCCTGTTGAAAGATCTAAATATTGAATTAAATCCTTAAAAAATCAATTCTTCGATGGATTAATCTAGTTTTTCATTTGCCTGACTCTAGTACATGCTTGTTAACATCCCTCTGCTAGGAAATATTTTCCTTTTTGCAGTGTTATACAGTAGCTTCTTGAACATACATTTTTAATGGCGAATCACATTATCTAAGGTTATTTAAAGCCGCACCAGGCAGAGGAGAAGGATATATAGGAATCATATAACCTTCAATACATGGGACTGCCCACTTTATGTCCGGCGCATCCTTGGCCGGGATAGTAAAGAGGTTTGTGTCCCACTGTAAGCTTGACTCGTCAAGTGAAAAAGTGTCAATAATCACGGACGGCTGGAACTATACAGTACTGGTTCTACCCAAGAAAAAAAATGGATTTGCTTCTACCCCTAAAAAAAATAGACCGTCATATATAGCCTAACATGTGCTAAATTAAACATAACACAACATTCAAACAGTTTATGTCCACATCGAAAAGACAAAGCTAAGAAATTAAACGCATTCCCATGGGCACATTGAAACACTCAGTGTGGCAAGTAAGATCTCTAGATTCAAAGTCTACCATGCTGTATCACAAACGTTTCAGAAATTAAGACGTTTTAGACAAATGCTATCAATAGTGTTTGCTGAATCGATTATAAAACTGTGTTTGAAAATATGTGGGTTTTTTGTTGTTGTTTTTAATCTGTTTTATATTTTTCAGTGCCATTTCTGCCTTAATTAAGCTGCACCCGTAGATGTCCTGAATGTTCAGGAATGTCCAAGAAAAGAATATAGTACGTGTCAGTCTTCCATTGTTTGTGGTTGTTTATGACTGCGTCCTGCTTTAATAGTAGAACTCAGCATTAATAACCTGCAACGGATGGCTTGAACTTGCAACCAAACTAAAAAGGACTGGATGTACATGTACCATTAATGAGGCGCAGTCATCTGTGGTTGATGGATACAATAGTGGGATAAGTGATGTACCAAACAATCAGTTGTGGCCAACGATTAGTTATTTAGTAATTGATATTAAGTTATGACATTCCACAAGAGATCATTGCAAAAAATATTATCGCTGACATACAAGCTACTTAGTCAAGAATCCGTCAGATTACCACCATCTCAAAATAGTACAAAATAAACTCCTTTTTTGTATACAAAGAAAGTTACATTTTTTCGCGTACAATGCGGAGACGGAGAAGCGAACCCGAGCTACATTCCTCTAGTGACATTGGTGAGAAGTGAGTGAGTTCAAGTACGTTATCAAGACATGATTTGATATTTTGTAGCGCATCCGTGGTTGAGAGGGTAAAGACGCTGCATTGGAAACCATCTCAGCGCTGCGAGTTAGAATCCCACTGGGAGCTCGACTTGTAAGTGTCAATTCTTATGAACGACGGGAAGTATACAGTATGTGTCTTACATCTTCTACCCTGGAATAAGTAAGTTGTCTGCTTCCACCACTAAAAAATGTTGACCGTCATACATAGCCTAAAATGTGCTGAAAAATGACATTTTACACCAAACAAACAAAAACGATTTAAGTTTTATTTTAATTGCCCTTAACAAAAATGTTCTTGTCCGGTCCATGTGGTAAGTAGTATCTATGGGTCCTTTATTCAAGGTCATGCAGTTTTCATGTCCAGTCATCCTCTTAAACCCCTTCTTTTTCTTTCGAGTAAAGAGCTAGGAACTTCATACATGTAGATCATGATTAGCTCTTAAAATAATGAGAGCTACCTAATTGGCCTGTGTTTTCAATAGACCGTTTGTTGCACATTAAATTGATGTTTACATGTTCAAGGTCAGTGTGAATACTGATGAACTTCTGGTGTTCATTCCAATAAGCTGTCCAACACCGTTACCGTATCATTAATATATTGAGCGTGAACATCATCACTTAAGTTCAAGGTCAAGCATCTTGCGCAAGACATTTTCCCTTGGCTTTGTCCGTCTGATGGGGATGGTAAATAGAAGGTCCAAACTACCAAAGGCTATCCTGTCTGCATGTTAAATAATTATTACAATTTTTCTGACAGTAAGAGTAGGGCAGGGTTTCACGATTAATCTATTCTTCACCTCTTACTGAGATGGCTCTAATAACCATAATGTGCTGATGATTGTTTTCATTTGCATTCCAGTGTTGTTTTTTTTAATGAGTTGAGCTCGCTATGAGGCAGTGCCTTATTCATATTAATTAAGTAACGTTTATATCAATTGGTGGACAAAAAGATATAGGTAGAGCCTCTTTAAAGGAAATATTTAACCGGTGGGATGCACAGTGTGAAATGGTCTACAGTAGTATTGATTAAAACGCATATCATTTATTTGCCTTTGTGTTACTTATCGACCCAATTTACAATGAGAACTGCAGCTTTAGGAAGTCTTCTCATACGACCATTGGTCAACGGACTTTTTTTTTATTTCCGTCACTTGGTATAATCTCATTTTGGAGATCCTATATATATGGTGTATGATAGGAATGAATTCAAACATCATACCGAACGACCTGAAGTGAGAAAAGCACATTTCCACGAGTGCTTTAGAACGAGTGAAAATACCTTTTCTCACTGCATACCCGGAAACCAAGGTTCGATTCCTATGCCGATTTTTGAAATGGCCGTTTTTCTAAATATTTAATAATTCCATGTCCTTTCTAGACGCAATAGGGTACTTGTTATACAACGTATAGTTAACTCGGTGAATTAACTATAACAAATGCTCGGTTTGTATGTTATAGATATATCATTGATATTCTCGTTTTTTTATGTGTAGCGTAAATTAACCTATGGCTGCTATGCAGAGTCTATATTCGTAGAAGTATGGAATATTTCACAATAACCGAAAATTATACCATGGTTTACTATGGTATAATTTTCAGGTCATCTTGGATATACCTAGTCCAGCAACCCTCCTTCGGTAACCGGTTTCCAATTTATTTTTCAGGTCAACCTAATACCTGTGTATTCGGTAGGACCAAGTAGACTGGTACCCGGTAGGCAGTATAGTCTACTGGTCCCCGAATTCACACTCATGATTGCAGGGTTAGGATATACCATGCTTATGATTTTTTTTAATGCAATAGGTTAAAACAGATATAGCATAGATATTCTCAGGTTTTGATGTGTAGCGTAAATTATACCATAGTTTGGTGACCTTTCTCTTTGCATTAACCACACTCGACTTGACCTTTCCCTTTGCATTAACTGCAAGAGACGCATAATTTACGCTACACATCAAAACCTGAGAATATCTATGATATATCTGTTTTAACCTATTGCATTAAAAAAAATCATAAGCATGGTATATCCAAGATGACCTGAAAATTATACCATAGTAAACCATGGTATCATTTTGGGTTATTGTGAAATAGTCCGTAATGCAATTTATATAGCAACTGCATAGCAGCTAATAGGTTAAGATAATAGATATACATGTGTGTACAAAATTGAGTATATTTTGTACAAATATAATGAAAATTCGACTTGTATTTATCACTTCAACAGTGTTTGGTGACCCACTTTAACCACTGGAAGTCATCCATAAATTAACTTTATATTATACGTGATAAAACACACGTATTTAACTATAAAAGTATTCAGGTGGAAATATTCTTGCTACCGTAACGGTGTTTATAGGTATACAAATTGAACAAACCAGTTGACACAAAAGTAGGTCTTAATGTCATTGGTTTATTATCACGTTAAATTAGATAGTACGACGTGATAAACGAGTTTGATACAATGAGTAACTAAATTATTTCAAAAATGTTTCATTTTGACGGTCAGATATTTCAGCTTCATAGCCAATGTATCACAGTCGCAAGTATAGCTTTATTGTATATAACAAGCTTTATTGTATAAAACATGACTCAAAACAGCTCATTCGGGCATGCATTCAAGTACTTTCATCGCTTTTAAAAATGTGTCGTACATGTGTTGACAACTCGTCAGTGATAAATAATGACCGGATGCTGCGGTTTCTTCGGCAACAATCGGAACGACCTTGCCTATTTCCGTAACCAATATATTATTAAGCAGTTGTGTTGTGTCTGGACCAGCTAGGCATGTATAGGAACGTTAGCGTTTAAACATGCGGCAATGATTTTCAAAGCCCGTGTGGTTCCCAGAAAAGAATAGGTTCACTGCTTATCCAAACAAGAGGAATTCATGATCATTTTGTCATTCGTGTCATGTTCATTATGTTTTTTATCTATTGATCTCTGCACTGTTTCAGGGGCTTTACTTGAGTGGTAGCAGAAAACAATGATCGTGGCTCCAGCGACAAATAGTGTTTACAACAGAATTTGCAGCAAACTCTGCAGGTGAGAAGGTTCTAGCCCATTCTGCATATTTTTATCTCGATTTAATGGAGGGCGGATCTGGAATGTTTATTTTTGTTGACGCCATATAACCTTTTTATAAAAAAGAGAGAGACAGAGAGAGAGAGAGAGAGAGAGAGAGAGAGAGAGATGTTGGGGATTCAGGGGCGAGGGTAGGTTTGTTTGTTTGATCTGGAATGGCTTCATTGTTTTAAAGGGAATGTTTATCGATGGCTGGTGTGCATGATCAAATAAACAGTGCGAACTGTCTTCTCTTTCAAGATTATGCATGGAGCATGTAGTTATAACATTGCTGGCGGCTCACTAATCTGTTTGCACTAGGCTGCTTCCGTGGACTACTTGAAATCCTCTGGAATGTAGACACTACATTGTATGAACTAAAGTGATGTTAAATAAAGACTGATATTATACGTTTGTCGACATATGGTAATTTTCTGAGGGTGTTACGTGAAGCTAAGTTTGTTAGATCTATAGATACGGGAATACTGGTTAAAATGCCCTTTGTGCAAACATTTTAGTCTGCTTTTCAAAAACATGGACCAGGAAAAGGGGATGGTCTGCCTCCACCACAAAAAAATCGACCGTTATATATAACCTCTCATGTGTTGAAAATGACGGGAAAATACCATACAAACAAACAAATAAACAAACAAATAAATAAAAAACATGGGGTTGACTAAATTGTTTTTCTGCAGTTGTCCTTAATTTGTAGAGACCCTGTTGAATTCGACCTTACACTTTCGTTTTGAAATGTATCACTACGCATTAATCTAGAATCAAATACTCGGTCATGACATCCAAACTTTTATTCAATCATGAACATGATACCTTTTTATCACGTAGAGCTGAAAACAAGAACCGAATAATACAGTGTTATGTTTGTGCACTGTTCCCGCCGTGACCTATACCGTTACATGCAAGGGAGCTTACTGTTAAATGAATTCTGGAAGTATGATTCTGATATCCTCACATCGTAGGTTTTAACAATATGTTATATTTAATATAATTTGTTATAGAATGATAAAAGGTACATGTAAACTCGTGCAGTATATAACCTTGCATTTACACTATATTTTATTTGTATGGTTAGTTTGCCACTTACCAGTTCTTCTATTGATTTTGCAACTGTATCTGTCAGCGAATTAACGGTTAATCACATTTTGCTTAATAGTATTTTCGTAAACTGATGTTACATGTTAATAACGTAAGGTGATTAAAAAAAACAAGTAGTTGCTTATGCATACGTAAACAAGAAGCAACGTGCGTTACCAACAAGCAGCTCGCGTAACATGAAACAGAGTGTCAAGCGTCAAGCAGGAAACAGCTTGCGTATCATGATTTCACGGTATATTTTATCGAAAAATGGTTTTTAAAGGGACACATGACAATCTTGATTTGTTTGAAACGTATGGCGTCCCATTGTTTTTTCTACATAACTTGCATATTTGCAATCATTAATATTAATTATTAGAATAGTTCAAAGCAATTCTTTTTTTATATATTACTAAATATTGATTATATTACACCCATAACTTAATGACAAATTTGGTAGAATAACGAACAACACTGAAATCTCAAATTTTGATTTCATTATAGGCAAGCAGTTTTAAAGTCAAAATGATACAGGATTAATAAATCGAGACACTAATTTTAATGAACGATAACAACTTCAATATTACCATGTGTCCATTTAAGTCTCAACACCGGTTTTAATGAGTCCAACTCTGAATAACTTTAGTAAAAACGACAGTATGTAATAGATAGAGTCTAGTCAGCGAGTTGGCTTATTTAAACACCGAGATGGGCGTAGTAGCCCATCGAGGTGTTTATATAACCATTGAGCTGAGACAGACTGTATCTTGTTTGTAGCTTAGTAACACTGTGCCGTCAGTGTGACCGTACTCTAAATTCCTCTATCTGGTAGTCGTAGTACGGTATCGCCACGCCTTTTTAGTTACCCTAAATTAAAATAATGCTTGCATTCATCAAAGGAAATGTCACCGACCAGGCTACAGGTGAAATTATCTTTTTAATAGAACATATGCAAATTATTAATGTATCTATCAAATATTTAATCATTCTAAACCTTTGGCAAAATGGAGCAAAGACTGGTCCAGTCCACTGTAGCAAGCTGGCGATCAAGGCTGAGACGACCATGACCGAGGCAGTAAGGCTTGCATTTCCGTCGAACCGAGTCAGTTCCGTCGAAATGAAGCAGTTTTGTCTTTTGAATTTTCGTTTGTTAGAATCTATACTGAGCAAAATAAATTTAGCACATCAAATGCATGTCAAGTCCGTAGACACAAACAAGGCCGTGTATATTCGTAGTCAATGATACAATGACATAGATATGACAATTAGTAATGCTACAAAGTCATTTGTAGATAAAGTCGGTGATAACATATGTTGGGAACATACGTTTATAGTCAATCCTTCTCATTTTGGCGGTTTTTAAACAATGACAGAATGGACAATTTTTGCCAAATATTAAATTTATTCAAAGCAATATGTTTGTATAACTTTATTATATAGGAGGTACCTCGATTAGATTATTTTTTTTTTTGAAAATTGCATCCTTACATAGCACTTCTAAACGCTTGAAACAATTATACCAATGTTCCTTTGCTTAACTTTAAATGTCGTGCTAAACCTGTTTTATTCAGTAAATATGCGATCAGCGAATTCGATGACGAATCATTTAGAAAGAAGCTTTTGTAACACTATTAATTTATAACAATCTAAATAAATATATTGTTTGCATTTTCACTCTTGCAACATTTTAACATCACATTACAAACACCTCCGCTTTTATAAAATGTCAAGCGATTTTTGAAAAATTGTTGAAGCTCTAAACATAAAACTGATGTAAAAAAACTGAAGGTGATAAAGTTTAAAACAATATTTATTGGAAATTACTGTTTCAGTTCTTAGAGACATAATTTTGAGCAAAAAGACATAACCACGCATAGAAATATATCGCTTTTAGTGAATAGCTTCGTACTGGGGTTACTCCATCCTAAATTGGAAAATAAATGCCATAAAACAGCACTTAAACTGCCTCTCGAATGTAGTGCATTTCCATCAACAGAACATTGGTGTAGACAATTTAAGAGAATGCAATTTGGTCTCTTTTTACAAGGAAGTAATTTTAATTCTTTAGATGGAATCTCGTCGTGCTTTTCTACAGACGTTCTACTGCATCAAAGTTGCGGTTTTGTAAATGTTACAGGAGGAAGGAGGAGAATGTGAAAATACTTCAAACCGATTAATATTGTTATTTATTATGAAACTAATGTTTCTACTAAACAAATACAGCTACTTCTAATGTCTTAATATTTTCCGCTCAACTGCTGTATTATGCCTGTTGGGTACACGTGATAGCGTTCGATGTCTTAAAGAGTCTAGAATCAACCATCTGAACTACATATATATATACAATATGTTTTATACTTATCAATATAGGAATTCCATTCATTATGGAAAGAAAATATTTCGCATTTATTATCGATATAAATTTACTTAAAAACCGAAAATGCCAAAGTTACTTCCCTTGACAAAAAAATCCTCCATTTCATTTTGACCGTAGCAGACGTGAGCTGTTGTTTTCATTGCTTTCAGGTAAATTATGATATTCAAAACAGTTTGCATGATAACAAAATTACATGCACGTTTAGTAACTTAGAATTTAGTTGCATTTAGACTTGTGTCGAAAAGTGGTAAATACTCGCCGGAGGCCTCATTTACTGATGATTATTTGTCTTAGCTACTCTCGCCAAAACAAATACAGCTGAAAATGTAAGTTACTGACCATGTACACCGTGTATACAAGACTTATTTGCACATAGAAACAGTTTTAATTGCACTTAGTATAATGTGTTTATTTATATAGTATCATTATCAACAGTTTAAAATTCGCATGCCAGTATAATACATGTTCACTTACAATACGCTACTCTGAGATTAATCTGCCTTTGCGTTACAATATTTAATCATCTCCTGTATGAATACGGTACTTTTCAATGATTCCAATGCTCAAAGCGCTTAATGACCACGATTAAGGCGATTAGCAAAACGTGTAACAATGCATTACGAGATTGTTTTAAAAATACGTATGTAAAGTTCGATTATCAAAGAAAGTGACTTACCAATACACAATTAAGATTGAGTTACGGATGTTTTAGGTGATATGGTTGTTAATAGAATAAAGGTAAACAAAACATTTTCTGGATGTTTAAAATAGACAAATGTAATAAATGATTAATGAAAAGAAACACACGAAAGAAGAAAAAATTCCAGTTTATCTCATTTTAAGAGGAAATTTCTTGATTAGTTGGTCAGACTTGTCATCGTTTGTCAGGAACAATCTATAAAAGTCATGAAATACCAGTTAAACTGACTCAACGAGAAAAAAACAACGTTCTATAAACAATCAAATAGGTTTTAACGAGACTAGAAATTGTGAAGGGTGGAATGGTGACTATAAGAATATGTCATGGGTATCCGGTGAAGATCGAGAATTCCAACACGAGGTATAATTGTTTTTTATCGGAACCGAGGCTCTGTCGAGGTTCCGATTCAAACAGTCATACCGAGTATTGGAATTTCCCTATCTGAACCGGATACCCATGACATATTCTTTTGCTTGCATATCATGTACATTCTAGACTATACCTATTTCTGTAGAAAAGCCATCATTAAAAGGTTAGCTTCATTTTTTATTTTTAGTAAAAGTGTTATCTTGGTGTTTTTATATTAATTTGGGTATGCTAAGTTCGATTATGGTGGATCAAATTATAATTTATAATTGTATACTAGGCTGAATTTTGACAGGAAAGGCATTTTTTGGCAATTTTTGGGGCATTATATTGGTTTTGGATATTTTAGCTCAGTCCATCATGTGCACAATTGCTCAGCAATGTGTGCATGCAAGCATGCTAGCATAATGGACTTTGCATAAATACAGCACGAATATGAACAAGACAGAAATCACAAAGGAGGCACATCATTCTTTTGAAGTATGAAACATGACGAGTTGTTAGGTACACCTGTAGAAAGAATTTGGTCGATCGTGTTTAACGTCATAATCAGCACGTTTTATACTATATATGACAGTCGATGTTGTTAATTTTTGTTGTTTTAAATCGTGGCAGAGGCAGTCAACCCAGTTTTTCCTGGCTAGAACCAGTACTATATTTCTCACACCAGCCATACGAATCGGTACTTTCACACTTCTCACTTTTCACTTACAAGCCGAAGAATGTGAGCCATATTTTTTAGTAAACATTCCAAAAATAACAAAAAATAAATAAAAATGTCAAAACAACTTCCACTTCAGGTAAAAAATGGAATAATATTCCTGTGAAATGCCAATTTATATGGAGTCAAAATATGTGGAGGGAATTGATAATTGATGTAATTTTTTAAAAATATTTTCCCAGTAAAATTATCAAGAAACTATGAAATGTCAAAAAATGTTGCCTTTCCTGTCAACATTCAGCTTGAAAAAGTATTCCTATAAAAAGTCAATAGATATACGGAGCCAAAATATGTAGAGACAATTAATAATTGACGTAAATATGTATTTTAAAAACGTATTACAAAAATTCCCAATAAAAATATAAAAAACGATGAAATGTCCAAAATAGTGCCTTTACTGTCAAAGTTCAGCTTGGAGCCTTTTTCCTTTAAAAAGTCAGTTGATATGAAGTCAAAATATATAGAGAAAATTGATAACTGGAGTAAAATGTTTCTTTTAAAAAAATATTCCAAAAAATCCCAGTACTCATCACGTGATACCGCCTTAATTCCATTTAGCGATGGGAAAGCTGATATTAACAAGATTTTATAAGTTAAACGTATATTTCGATAATAAAACACGTTTAAAAACATGTTTTACTGAAAAAATCGACAATCTGTTTAAAATTACGCGTTAAGTGTTTTAATTTTATATTGTGCAAACATTTTAAGCCGAAATTAAGGTTTTATTTCATACCACAATCCCGTTTCCCTTGTAGAAGGGGTTGGATGGGGTATGAAAGTTAATATTGGACCATGTAATCAAAAAGCAATGAAATGTTCCCAAAATTACATTTCAAAATTCAGCTTGAGATATATTATTCCTATAGGAATCTATTCGATAATAAGAGTAGGGCAGGTTACCGGATTCCTATGTATCCTTCCCCTCTCTCTGGGGCGGCTCTAAATAACATATACTGTGTTGATGAGCCGTTAAACAACAATCAATTCACCATGACGTCGTTTTGCTGTTTACATGACGTCGCTACGTTACGCGGCTGTAACTGCGTTCGCCCTACAAATAATGCGACACATTAAACCAAATTTAACGTTACTAACATTCATTTTATGAAGTAAGATTTCAAATAATGATAAATAATAAAGGTTGAACGTACCGTATGATATACCATGCAAACAATTGGGATTAAATGTTTTACTGTATACACACACAGTGATTCGGTCCTCATTTGCATCTGTAATACACCAGTGTATTGCGAGAAATAAGTCATGGCTTTATTGCACTCCCAGAAGCGATGTTATGTGGTGATAAAGCCTATACGGTATTCAAGAAAATTCAGTTGCAAATGATAACAATCATTATCATAATGTGCTTCAGTTTCACATCCATTAAATGTAGTCACATGTTTCCTTCAGTGTTTCACATCCATTAAATGTAGTCACATGTTTCCTTCGGTGTTTCACTACGATTAAATGTAGTCACATGTTTCCTTCGGTGTTTCACTACGATTAAATGTAGTCACATGTTTCCTTGGGGGTTTCACTTCCATTAAATGTAGTCACATGTTTCCTTCGGTGTTTCACTACGATTAAATGTAGTCACATGTTTCCTTCGGTGTTTCACTACGATTAAATGTAGTCACATGTTTCCTTGGGGGTTTCACTTCCATTAAATGTAGTCACATGTTTCCTTCGGTGTTTCACTTCCATTAAATGAATTCACATGTTTCCTTCGGTTTAATAATTGTTCATGGTTTATGAAAATGATTTAGTCCACTGGACCAGAAAACTCGATGACTCGGCTGTTTTTTGTTGGTTAAGTATTCCTATAATTACACAAACGTATATTCGATCACAATTTTCTTTTTAAATGTTATTGCCTAAAAGCATCGTATGATTTAATTGGATCGACACGCAACATCGTCTCCGTGGCCGAGTTGTTAACGACGTTGCGTTATAAACCTTCTATCCTCTCACCTCTGCGGGTTCGAATCACACTGGCAGCTCGACTTGTAAGTGAGGCGATGGTGGGAGGTGTATAGTACTGGTTCTATCCAGGAAAAGTATGTGGTCTTCCTCCACTACAAAAAAATCGACCGACATACATAATCTTACATGTGTTGAAAATGATGTAAAACACCGTACAAGCAAACAAAACAAAGAATCGACATGCATAATTCTTCCAGATTGCCTCAAGATGCATTAAACTTATACGACAATAACGTATAATTGTCTTCTAGCATCATATAAATTAACAGAATATTAATGATTTATACTACAAACATCTCAACGAGTTTTCGGCTGTTTTTTTTTCCATAAGCGTATACTTAAATCGGACAAGAGGCATAGTTTATTAGTGAATTGGAACATTTAGAACGGAACTGAAAATACATACGGTAATAATGGTTTTATTAATATTTGGATTTACAGAAATAAAAATCCAATCTGAGATCACCTCCAGTCCCTTTAACTAAAATAGAAAGACTACATGTTTACATTAAGACTAAAGCGTACGTGTTCATATCTCTAATCTAATGTCCAAAAGCAGATATCTTAAAATACATCGGTGAAGTGCTATACCATTATAGAAGCATAAATAGAGCGGTTACAAGGAAACTTTTAAATGGAAAAGTCTTCTTGAATGTCATTTTTAGCACAAATGTTATTACTATTTAATGGGTTGTTTAAGTGATATTCGTTTAAGGATAATGTCATAACGATGCCAGCTTATGAGACCGTTTGACAGATATGTCGACATTTGGGGCAATACAAATCTACTGAGTATCGTCTAGAAAATTAAGGAAGAGTGACACAAACCGCCTTTTAAAACAAGAATAGCACAGCCTGTTTTAGTTCGATGTTGAAAAGCACACACAATTAATACGTCATAAACTTCATAGGCTATTATTTTATTATAGAATAAGCTTTATTTAATGTATACGTATCCTTGGGATATTTCCGGACACTCGCCACTTGCGACATACAATTAAATCAAATACAGCATTGTTTAATGGAAATTAATCTAACGGACACAGTGGTTTAACTATGATAACACGAGGGGATGCAGCGAAAATTAAAGTTTCCATCACTTAGACAATACATATCGAACCTTAAAGCTACACAATCCCTATTTAATAATGTAAAAGCACACCAATGCAACACATCTAGGTATATTATATTGCTTTGCAGTATATTGAGTCAACTTGTGATTTCATTGTTACAGTCTGACTATTGACACGATTCCCAGCCCAGTAATATTAGCTTATGATACACACTATTTGTTTCCTTTAAAAGGTACGTATTTATATGGACCGCGTAGCTTAAGATACCATCCAAACCAAAACCCAAGATACCACGAACCTTTTGAAAGCATCGCGATGTTCCTGTGTACCAGTGATACTCCTTTCCAGCAAAGGATATAGATGATATGTTGAAGTAAATTGCACACAATTGTTAATTTTTGTTGTTTTAAATCGTGGCAGAGGGCAGTCAACCCAGTTTTTTCCTGGCTAGAACCAGTACTATATTTCTCACACCAGCCATACGAATCGGTACTTTCACACTTCTCACTTCTCACTTACAAGCCGAAGAATGTGAGCCATATTTTTTAGTAAACATTCCAAAAATAACAAAAAATAAATAAAAATGTCAAAACAACTTCCACTTCAGGTAAAAAATGGAATAATATTCCTGTGAAATGCCAATTTATATGGAGTCAAAATATGTGGAGGGAATTGATAATTGATGTAATTTTTTAAAAATATTTTCCCAGTAAAATTATCAAGAAACTATGAAATGTCAAAAAATGTTGCCTTTCCCTGTCAACATTCAGCTTGAAAAAGTATTCCTATAAAAAGTCAATAGATATACGGAGCCAAAATATGTAGAGACAATTATAATTGACGTAAATATGTATTTAAAAAACATATTACAAAAATTCCCAATAAAAATATAAAAAAACGATGAAATGTCCAAAATAGTGCCTTTACTGTCAAAGTTCAGCTTGGAGCCTTTTTCCTTTAAAAAGTCAGTTGATATGAAGTCAAAATATATAGAGAAAATTGATAACTGGAGTAAAATGTTTCTTTTAAAAAAATATTCCAAAAAATCCCAGTACTCATCACGTGTTACCGCCTTAATTCCATTTAGCGATGGGAAAGCTGATATTAACAAGATTTATAAGTTAACGTATATTTCGATAATAAAACACGTTTAAAAACATGTTTACTGAAAAAATCGATAATCTGTTTAAAATTACGCGTTAAGTGTTTTAATTTTATATTGTGCAAACATTTTAAAGCCGAAATTAAGGTTTTATTTCATACCACAATCCCGTTTCCCTTGTAGAAGGGGTTGGATGGGTATGAAAGTTAATATTGGACCACGTAATCAAAAAGCAATGAAATGTTCCCAAAATTACATTTCAAAATTCAGCTTGAGATATATTATTCCTATAGGAATCTATTCGATAATAAGAGTAGGGCAGGTTACCGGATTCCTATGTATCCTTCCCCTCTCTCTGGGGCGGCTCTAAATAACCTATACTGTGTTGATGAGCCGTTAAACAACAATCAATTCACCATGACGTCGTTTTGCTGTTTACATGACGTCGCTACGTACGCGGCTGTAACTGCGTTCGCCCTACAAATAATGCGACACATTAAACCAAATTTAACGTTACTAACATTCATTTTATGAAGTAAGATTCCAAATAATGATAAATAATTAAGGTTGAACGTACCGTATGATATACCATGCAAACAATTGGGATTAAATGTTTTACTGTATACACACACAGTGATTCGGTCCTCATTTGCATCTGCAATACACCAGTGTATTTGCGAGAAATAAGTCATGCTTTATTGCACTCCCAGAAGCGATGTTATGTGGTGATAAATCATACGGTATTCAAGAAAATTCAGTTGCAAATGATAACAATCATTATCATAATGTACTTCAGTTTCACATCCATTAAATGTAGTCACTGTTTCCTTCAGTGTTTCACATCCATTAAATGTAGTCACATGTTTCCTCGGTGTTTCACTACGATTAAATGTAGTCACATGTTTCCTTCGGTGTTTCACTACGATTAAATGTAGTCACATGTTTCCTTGGGGGTTTCACTTCCATTAAATGTAGTCACATGTTTCCTTCGGTGTTTCACTACGATTAAATGTAGTCACATGTTTCCTTCGGTGTTTCAATACGATTAAATGTAGTCACATGTTTCCTTGGGGGTTTCACTTCCATTAAATGTTGTCGCATGTTTCCTTCGGTGTTTCACTTCCATTAAATGTAGTCACATGTTTCCTTCGGTGTTTCACTTCCATTAAATGTAGTCACATGTTTCCTTGGGGGTTTCACTTCCATTAAATGTTGTCGCATGTTTCCTTCGGTGTTTCACTTCCATTAAATGTAGTCACATGTTTCCTTCGGTGTTTCACTACGATTAAATGTGAGTCACATGTTTCCTTGGGGGTTTAACTTCCATTACATTTTGTCACATGTTTCCTTCGGTGTTTCACTTCCATTAAATGTAGTCACATGTTTCCTTCGGTTTAATTATTGTTCATGGTTTATGAAAATGATTTAGTCCACTGGACCAGAAAACTCGATGACTCGGCTGTTTTTTTGTTGGTTAAAGGGACACATGGCGATCTTGATTTTTTAAAAACTGGCGGCGTCCCGTTAGTTTTTCTACATACATTACATTTGTTCAATCATTAATGTTAATTATAAGAATTGTATTAAGCCTTTGTTTTTTGCATATTATTAATTTTTGATATTATTGCACCAAATAATATATTAAAACTTATAGTGTAATAAGACGAACTAGTGAATACTTATCATTTGATTTATTTTAAATTTTTCACCAGGGTAAAAGTAAAAACGATACTGGATTTATAAATCGAGGACACACATTCAAATACTTCAAGATTGCCGGGTGTCCCTTTAAAGTATTCCTATAATTACACAAACGTATATTCGATCACAATTTTCTTTTTAAATTTTATTGCCTAAAAGCAACGTATGAAATAGTAAAACATATATATATACAACACAATCTAGCCAGCTGTCAAATTTCCAGGACCAAACTATTTCATTTAAATAAATAATAATAAATAACTCGGACCTAGTTTAATATATATTAACTGTTATGCAACAGAACCACACCAGTATGTTTGTAATCATGTTTGGATCGACACGCAACATCGTCTCCGTGGCCGAGTTGTTAACGACGTTGCGTTATAAACCTTCTATCCTCTCACCTCTGCGGGTTCGAATCACACTGGCAGCTCGACTGGTAAGTGAGGCGATGGTAAGAGGTGTATAGTACTGGTTCTATCCAGGAAAAGTATGTGGTCTTCCTCCACTACAAAAAAATCGACCGACATACATAACCTTACATGTGTTGAAAATGATGTAAAACACCGTACAAGCAAACAAAACAAAGAATCGACACGCATAATTCTTCCAGATTGCCTCAAGATGCATTAAACGTATACGACAATAACGTATAATTGTCTTCTAGCATCATATAAATTAACAGAATATTAATGATTTATACTACAAACATCTCAACGAGTTTTCGGCTGTTTTTTTTCCATAAGCGTATACTTAAATCGGACAAGAGGCATAGTTTATTAGTGAATTGGAACATTTAGAACGGAACTGAAAATACATACGGTAATAATGGTTTTATTTATATTTGGATTTACAGAAATAAAAATCCAATCTGAGATCACCTCCAGTCCCTTTAACTAAAATAGAAAAACTACATGTTTACATTAAGACTAAAGCGTACGTGTTCATATCTCTAATCTAATGTCCAAAAGCAGATATCTTAAAATACATCGGTGAAGTGCTATACCATTATAGAAGCATAAATAGAGCGGTTACCAAGGAAACTTTAAATGGAAAAGTCTTCTTGAATGTCATTTTTAGCACAAATGTTATTACTTATTTAATGGGTTGTTTAAGTGATATTCGTTTAAGGATAATGTCATAACGATGCCAGCTTATGAGACCGTTTGACAGATATGTCGACATTTGGGGCAATACAAATTCTACTGAGTATCGTCTAGAAAATTAAGGAAGAGTGACACAAACCGCCTTTTAAAACAAGTATAGCACAGCCTGTTTTAGTTCGATGTTGAAAAGCACACAACAATTAATACTCAAAAAACTTCATAGGCTATTATTTTATTATAGAATAAGCTTTATTTAATGTATACGTATCCTTGGGATATTTCCGACACTCGCCACTTGCGACATACAATTAAATCAAATACAGCAATTGTTTAATGGAAATTAATCTAACGGACACAGTGGTTTAACTATGATAACACGAGGGGATGCAGCGAAAATTAAAGTTTCCATCACTTAGACAATACATATCGACCTTAAAGCAACACAATCCCTATTTAATAATGTAAAAGCACACCAATGCAACACATCTAGGTATATTATATTGCTTTGCAGTATATTGAGTCAACTTGTGATTTCATTGTTAACAGTCTGACTATTGACACGATTCCCAGCCCAGTAATATTAGCTTATGATACACACTATTTGTTTTCCTTTAAAAGGTACGTATTTATATGGACCGCGTAGCTTTAAGATACCATCCAAACCAAAACCCAAGATACCACGAACCTTTTGAAAAGCATCGCGATGTTCCTGTGTACCAGTGATACTCCTTTCCAGCAAAGGATATAGATGATATGTGTAGTAAATTGCACACAATTGTGTAAACTGGATGAGCGCATTCGTGGTCGAGGGGTTACGACGTTCTAAACCTTCTCACCATATAACCGCTGCTGGTTCAAATTCCACTGGGAGCTCAACTTGTAAGTGAGAAAGTCGATTCTTTACAGTACTGGTTCTACCCAGGAAAATGATCGATAGTCCATATTTGGCCTAACATATGTTAAAAATGACGTAAAACACCATTCTACCAAAAATATACAGAGTTTGTACCATAGCTCTAATAGTTTTACCTTTGTTCTTGCTATAAATGCCGGTATATTTCAGCCGTTCTATAAATGACAGATTCGGCAGTTTATACAATGGTCTACTCAATTTTACGACTTTTATATCTCATATATCTGCATATAAATGTTCACTAGCGTATCGTATAACCCTATTTATAGGTCTGCATGGCTAATGCGAAACTCTGTTTTGCGTTTAGAAAAAGCATTATAGGTCTCACTACACAGTGCACTTTTGTTTACAGGGCACATTCCAAACAGGAAGTTTCCAAGCTAAACGTTACTTTTTTATGTAACCAAGCCATTTGCTCACAACAAAACTGTACAAAAATCCTGGTACGTTGACCAGGTTGTTTTTTATTTAATTAGAGTGGTGTCCTCCAATGCACTATTTTGGGCTTTAACTCCAGAGTTTGGATCAGAATTCCTACTCTTCTCAACACTCATAAAGCTGCCATAATTATTTTGGTGGCAGTGTCATCTAATAGCTGCACATCCAGTTTCAAACTCTGTTCATCTCACATGCAACAACAATAAACATATCTGTCAGCAATTCTTAAAAATATTTAAAACCGAAGAACACACTACTACTTTTAGGCGTAAGAATTACCTACCGTGGGTTTCAAGGGAGCTAACTGTGTAGTGAGACCTTCAACTATATGTGAACTGTAACAACATGATCCATTTACATGTACAGCATAATTATGCCAGTCGACTTGAGATAATATACGTACATTGTTGATGAATATTTACTTTCACTTGATTCTTTTGTTGAAAAAAAAGTAAACTCCGAAATAGCGTTTAATTTCGAATAAAATAACATGTTAGCGATGATAAGATTGGCTTGGTCGTGATTGTGTTTGTTTTTTGGTTGTGGGTTGCTAGTTGAATTGGATTCTCAGTGTTTTTAGAAGGGGGTTTGATTTTTGTTTAGTGTTTTGGTTCTGTGTCGTGTGTGTGTCGTGTTTTTGTGTGTTTTGTGGTTGAGTGTGTTTTGTTAGTTCTTGTTGTTGTGTTGAAGTGTGAACTGTGCTTTGATTCTTTGTTTTGTCTTGTGTTGTGTGTTGGTTCTTTTGTTTGGTATTTGAAAGGTAGCTTATGTGTTTGAGTTGTCTTATGTGTTGGGAATTTTGTATGTTTGTCTTTTGTTGTTTAGTGTGTGTATTTTGTGAACTGATGTGCTTTTTGTTTTTTTCTTTGTTTGTGAATTTGTTGTGATCTTGATGTGATTATTGGTGTTTTGTAGTTGTTTTGGTTGTCTTTTCGTGTTGGCGTTTAGTTTGTCCGTGTGTTGTGATGTGTGTGTGTTGTGTGGTTGTGTTATGTGTTTCTGTGTCTTTTATCGATCGTTTTGTTTTTCCAGTCTTGTGTTTTGTGTTTGTATTTGTTTGTTTTTTGATTGAGATAGATATTTGTTTTGTGTTTGTTGTTTGGATGTTTTTGTGTGGATGAATTGTTGTGTTTCTTTGTTGTTTTGTTTGATGTGTCTGTGTT
>JAWPHD010008620.1:0-113146 GCA_037043455.1 Cyrtodaria siliqua | reverse complement strand
GTCAACTTTGAGTGTGCCTGCTTTTGGTTGGCTTTGTTCTGTGAATATTGACATTTCCTGCTCGACTGTTATACCTACGTTTGGGTAAATGACCATAGGTGCCAGCACGAAGTGTTTTTTGTAATTTTTTTTTGTGTTTTTTTATCAAAATGCCGATTCCAAGTCATTGACATCCAAGTATTGCATATGTTCTACATGTTTATTACGGTCCCATCCTGGTTTAATTTGTGTTATTTGATGCCATAATTAGTTATGCACAATGTTAATTGATGCCATAATGAGTTATGCACAATTTTAATCGATGACATAATGAGTTATGCACAAAATGATTAATGCGCTAGTTTTCAAATGAAGAATATCTTGATCAGTGAATACAATATGATCAGTAAATACACTACGCTCAAGAAATAAATGAACAATATGCTCAAGAAATAAATGTAATTAAAATGCAATATTGTTTTCATGGAAACTCAACTTACATTAAAATATAGCAACATTCACAATTATTTTTTCACACTATTTTCATATATGTATCAAGCCTCTTGAAAGTTTTCAAGTTAATTCCCGGACATACTTTGACAAAAGCCTCCCAGTTATTTGATTGAAAATGACAAAAATATTCAATTATTATCTGTTAATTACTTGCTATTCCGAGTATCATATTAACACTAACTGCTTGTATCCAGTTTAATCTATTCAATATTAAATATGCAGATCCTGGGTTATTTAGAGATAGCATAAACATATGGGAACCATGCCATACACTCTTTAATACTTAGTATATCAAATTGATTATTGTCATCTATCATACAGGTGGAATGGCTTGGTCTAGTGAATATCAAGGTGGACTTGAACTTCGGATGATCAGGTTCAAGTCTCTTTGGCGGCCCTGAGTTTCGTCGGTATATTCTTGGACAAGACACGTTTTCTTAACTTCGTTTATCGGATGAGGACATAAACCTAATTGTCCCGTGTATCGAAACATAGACATCTATTCATGGGTACGATCAGAGCAGGTTTTCGGATTCCTATATAATGTGTGTCCTACCCTTATCTCTTGGACGTCTCTTAATTACCTGTAGGGGTGTTGATGAAATGTTAAACAATAGTCAAGTCTCTAACGTGCCAAGTGTACGTAAGGAGATAACATATTGCTAAGTCCAACCATTTTATCACATATTGTATAAACATATTTCAAATTATTACGTTGAAATGTGAAGGCTAGTGTAAATGCATCATCAATCTATTTTTTCTCAGATTGGTGCATTAAAGCTTAACGTTATATGGAAATAATACAATCTACTTTATCAATTTACTTTATTATATTCAATTGATATATTGAGTTAAGCGTCGAAAATCGCAACGTCCGAAATTGGGTCGTTTCATTTCGCCGATTGGAGAATTTAGTATAATTCACATCCATTCGGAGAATTTAATTACAAGTTTAATGATAAATTGAAGAGTAGGATAGCTTCAGACCGAGTACAATTTGATGAAAGAGTCATTGTCAAAATCATGCGGTAAGAAATCGTCGAGTTTTATTGTGTGTTTACTCTATATTCACCTTGTTAATTGATGGATATATGCAACGCGCGGCGATCTCGGTTTCCCTACTAAATTTATATATATATAAATAGCATAGATGCCATTATTGATAAAGCAGAGGCTAGACTATAGCGTAGTCATTTATGACCGAAATATGAGAGAAATAACACGTGAAACGACACCTGCACAGGACCGGTCACATTAGGGAGTCAAATTTACGTGACCGTTTTCTGCCGCCGTAACGCCTGGGCGAACCAACAACAGTATCAGTGCTCACACCGTCCGAAACAGACTTGCAGAGAGAGGATTGAGAGCCAGACGTCCATACCACGGACCGACCTTGACTCAACGTCACCGCCAGTTAAGGCGTTAGTGGGTAGGTAGGCATCTGAATTAACATGTCGCCAGTTGTCAATCATTTATCCATTTAACCAATCAAACAATACTATACTTCCGACAAACAATAGCACGTGCAACAATATAATAAAGCACGTGCAGCTTTATAATAATATAACATATTGTCAATAAACTCCGACATCAACAATAGGGCGGAGATATCTAAGTACTGGCGACATGTTAACTGGATGAGGATCCAATGGAATACCATACTTTTGAAGGATGAATCTCGATTTTGTTTGAGGCCTGAGGACGGGAGAGCTAGGGTGTACCGGAGGCGCGGTGAACACTATACTGACGCCTGTGTACACGAGGTTGACCGTTATGGTAGCCGAAGCGTAATGGTGTAGGGTGGCATGTCATTCCGCAACCAAACCCCATTGATAATAGTGCGTGGTGGTAATCTGACAGGGCAGCGTTATCGCGATGAAATGTTTGCCCCAGTTGTAATACCATTATGTAACATTCACAGAAATGTTATGTTGTTGTAACAAGACAACGTATATCACATTAATGTCCTACCATGGCCAGCACTCTCACCAGAGCATTTCTGGAGGCACTGGACCGTCGGATTAGACGACGTCAACCACAAATGTTGGCACAGTTAGAGACCTTCTTACTTCAGAAATGGAACGCTGTACCTCAACGTCAAATCCAAAACGGATAAACTCAATGCGGAGGAGACAGCAGTATTAAACGCGCGCGGGGGCATACTCGATATTGAATACTTTCAGAACGTGCAACTGTGACCATATGATTGAAAAAACGATTAAGCAACATTTCTGTTCGAAATAAATTAACAATGTTCAGCTTAAATGATGTCTTACATTATATACTTTCATAATTTCATAATTTCATAATTTCAGTAAAAATACAGAAACAAAATAGTGTCAATAAAATAATACATAATTGAATTCATGTATCGTTAATTGTTTGGTTCAGTACTAAGCTCATAATGCCATTTTCAATTGATATCTAATGTATTAACTTGTATTAACTTGTAATATGTTGGAAAGTATTGTAGTATCCGAGAGTGGATATGAAATTGCTTGTCTAATACGTAATAGTATTCTCCAAGATTATATGCAAATGGCGTTTCATAAATTGTTCAATCCATGAGTCCGCAGTCCTGTAAAATATTAGAAGGGGTCGTGTAGTGGTTTGAACACTTGCCTCTCTTATGCATGTATCACTTCACTTCACAACTAGTTGTTTAAAGTAACTCTATAGTACCTTAAACGTAAATTAGGCAAGGTTAAATATAACACGGGGATACATTTAATGTTCATCCTTACTGGAACCTTAGTTACACGCGTGTATCTGTTAAAAATGTAGCACTACAGTCAATGTTACAAAATGGCCATGTCCAGCATAACACGAGAATACTGTGGAAATGAAATGAGTCAAAGTTGTATTAGGCGGCATGGGATGTAAGTATAGGCAAACGCTTCAATGTATCAAAAGAAAACTATGTTCATAATCACTTTTAATTTACTGCTAATTCTGGAATACATTAAACTTCCTTTAATTTTTGATCTTTTCTGAAACAAATGGTCATAAATTTATCTATTTTATTTCCATTTCAGGCGTACACTTAACAATGTATTGAGCTTTTTATTATGGCAAAACATATGTGTGTGCAATAATACTTTGCTTTATTAGATGAAACCGGTTCATTGTTAATGAAAACAAATGAATGGAGTGACACAGTATTTACATAAATGTACCATTATCGGAAGTTAAAAGCAACAACACGTGCATGTTAAACTAATCATTTGTAATGAAGTACGTGACACTACAACAAAAACAGACTTATGAATATGAATGTGGCACGTGTGAATAGATTTTAGAAGTTTTTAATTCAGTAAAAGTGTTAGAGCTACAGGTCTTATCAAAGCCATATGTGTCTGCAATGAATTGCATCAATGTATTAAATTCAAATGAGTTCAAGGATTATGTAGTAAAAGGTTCTACATTGCCTTTTGTTGTTCGTTCTGGTTGCTTGTTTTATAGATTTATATTACGTACTTCTCACGAACAGACTCAATAATACCGAGTCTGCTACTTTTCTCTGTTGTTTGTGTTTGTTTTGTCCAGCGGATTCCCGTTTCAGTACGTATTGACATTCACTCTATATGTTTAGTGCGTGAGGTGGCCGTAAAAAGTCACCCCGAATACAGAGCATTAGTATTATAACTTACTTGTCCTTTGGGGTACTAACGTCCAATCAGTATTGCTTACTTGATTTAATGTGGAATACCGCTTAATCCGGTGCTTGTAGGCATGAGAGAGTTTTCACTATATTCTACATCTCATGAACTTAAAACCGAGTCTGCTACCTTTCCCTCTTTTTTAATTTTGTTGTTTCCAAAGAATCCCCTGTTCAGTATTCAATTTGACTGAACTTCTCTCTAGAGTTTGTTTAATGCTGTGATGCGGCTGTAAAAAATCGCCCAGACTACAAATCATAGTGGAATTACTTAATAGTTCTTTGGAATCATAAAAGCCATTTTGTGTGGCTTTAAAGTAGAATACCGCTAAAACCAGCAGAGTGGTCGTGAGAGCTGTTGCACGTTATATTACCTCTCATGAACAGACTCAATACAGCAGTGTCTGCTTCTTTTCTCTCTTGTTTTGTTTGCTGTTTTCAGAGGATCCCTTGTTTCAGTATGATTCTCTAGCGTGTGTTTAGTTTTCAGTGGCGGTTGTACAAAGTCTCACAAATACAAATCATTAGCAGCTTCATTACTACTGACCTTTGGGATCATCAAGCCCACACTGTGTGGCCTTAAAGAAAAATACCGCCTGAGTCGGCGAGTACTTTCTGTCAGTGCAATTTAAATTCAATGCATTAACACGTGTAAACTTGTGGCAGTACATTGTCACTGATGTTATTCTACGTATCCTTCTGGAGACGTACAAATAGCATTACTGTGTAGATCGGATTGTTCTTGCTCATTTCGTAACTGTTTAACGTGATATCGATCAGAAACTAGTTATTGTGTAACGCTCTGTATGGAAGGCATACATTTTTATCTTGTCATCCAGCTGTACTTTGAATGCTGCACGTGGATATATGTATTGCAGCATTCAGACATAACGCCTGAACGAGTGCATGTTTGTTATTATGCGTTTTTAACAAATAATGTAGTATTGATGTATCGGTATTGCATTGCTTTGGTACATAATAGTTTAGAGAATTGTATTTGCATTGGTTGATGGTAATCCTGAGTAGCAGTGATTGGCTGATTGTCGTGTATGCATGATCAACCCTTATTTATACCGAATTGAAACTGATGAATACATCCCGCAAAAAATGTTTCGTGCAACACAGCGAAGGTAAGTAACATGAGAATGACAGCAGTTACTTTCCACACAAAGATACAACATAACATCATCCTGTCAATTAAACACAACCGTCCGAAAGGCTTATTTGTCACCTATTTGGAGATGTGTAACGTCCTTTTAGAAGATATCTTATTAGTTTCCAGATCATACACGTAACAACAGTTTGACTAGTGTATTATTTACTTCTTTAGATCATTTAGTTCTTTCATGAAAAGGTCAACTGTCGCATTGACTAACAATGACATCCGACATGCATTTTGGACATGTAAAGACATAGTGTAACTGATAATTTGAATAAACTATCTAATCTTAGGATTCAAGTAACTTAACAGTGATGCCCTTGATGCAATACATTAGTTTATTGAAACTGCATGTGTACCTTTCAAAGCACCTTCCAAATTATCAAAGCCCTAAACAAGCTTAAATTAATTACCAATCTTAATACATAGAAACGTATCCAAAATAAGTCGGTTTCTGCTACTGTTGACCACTTTCGATTCTCCGAACATGCTGACCCCAGATTCGGGGTGAATACTTGTGATATTTTACAATGTTCTTTTATTACTCATTTCATTAGAAATGTTCATCTAATTAGAAAGCAGACTAAAATAAAGAATATATGCATTGCACATGTTTAAATAATCAGCAGCCCCGTATCAATGGTGGTATATGACCTATAAAACCGTATCACCGTATTCACAGTGTGATAATGTTTAACCAATGAATGCCTATTTTGTTATCGAATAGGCCGTTGTGATAGTCAATGTCTGAGTATTGTAAATATCCGTCCGTGTCTAGTTTTGATTGTTAAGTGAACACACGTCTTAATTGCGATTGCCCGTTCTATCATGGTGATGGTACTTCGTTGACAAGCAGGTTAGTTATATTTTATGTCACTCTCGCATTGATTACAGACGTGTCTGTTTACCTGCCGAAGTAACACGTACTGTTTTGTCAAGGTACAATTCGGTTGTGTTATGTTCGCTGTTAGTTATTTGTAGTAACTGTTGCGTATGCCAATATACTAGATGTTTAGTAAGTTGGTATATTGCAATTACTTATTTACCTCTCACTCTCATTTCTGACTTAACACCTTAAGTACATGTCAACCAAATGTGTATCTTCTGTACATTTATACTCCCGATTTACAATAGTGTACTGCCAGAAGCGATCGTTTACATTTAAAAAAAAGTCATTATTTCAATAAAGTTGATCAATATAGTGTTAAACGTTAATGTTATTAAAATATATATTATACAGTAGGAAAACGCATAAAACATACATAACTTCCGGTGTCTAGTTTTGATTGTTAATATACACATTCTTATTTGTGTTAATTTTGATTGCCAGTTCTATCATGGTGATGGTACTTCATTGGTATGTCACTCTCTGTTTACATACCCAATTAACAAATAGTGCTTTGTTATGGTACAGTTTCGGTTGTATTGTGTTTGCTGTTTCTAATTTTTAGTAACTGTTCCGTATGCCGATATACTAGATGTTTACTAAGTTGGTATAGTTCAAATACGTGTTAACCTATCGCACTCCCTTCAGACTTAAACTACCGTATTTGCGTTGCATACTAATGTTCATCTCTAAATTCAAACTCCCGATTTCAATGTTATTTCAATAAAGTTGAACAATATAATGTTAAACGTTCTTGTTATTGAAACTTATTCAACAGTAGGAAAATGCATAAAACATGCATAACTACTGGATCAGAGTAAGATATAAGGTTCGTAAATCATTGATATACAGTTACTTTTGGATCACATATACTTAATTATAATCTTTGAAATGAGATAAGTCGACATGTATGTATATACAATCGCACACATATATGACACATTATCACCAATAATCAACATTTATCATCAATCGTCAACACTCAAATAACACTTCTCATCTTTATCACAAGTCTCGTGATATTCTTATTCATATACAATTAGGATACATGAATATATACTAACAACTACCCGCTGTACGTTATATACCTAAATTAACTGCAGGTAGGTTTTCGTACTATCACTTATGACAACGAAAGTTGAACATTTAACTAGTAGATACTTAAGTTTGCCAGGAGTTATGACATCTTGAAAGCATGGGTGCGATTTTGTTTGAACGAATAGATTTCGGTGAGAATTTAGTACCAGTGTGCTTGGAGTGTTGGTACCCAGACGTGCTTAGGTAGAAAACATACAAAAACATAACAAACAAAAAAACACCACAAATTGGACAAAAAAGAAATTACTTCACACGATGACACTGCTTAGGAATGTAATAATTAAAACGCAAACAATTTCTGGAAATTGCTTTTTTCTCAGTTGATTGTTTGAATACTGTGTCTCAAATCCTCGATTCGCCTAGCCATGATGATCTTTCTGTACATGTATAATATGTCCGCTACCGGTCAGTGACCGGAAGAACTATAGGATTGTACCCCGTCTGTCAGTTTGTAAGTATGTCAGTCTGTCAGTCAGTCAGTCACACTTCGTTTCCTCTCAATAACTTCAGTTAGGAATGAGATATTGGAATTAAACTGTATGGGCCGGAAAGTTATATGACAGAAAGGCTCGGGATTGCATTTAGGTCAAGGTCACTGTTACTAAAAGTGGAAAAACTATTTCCGCTCAATAACTTCAGTTAGAAATGAGATATTGGAATGAAACGTTATGAGTATGTAGCTTATACAAAAAAGAAAGCTTGGTATTGCATGTTAGGGCACTGCGGTCAAGGTCAAGGTCACTGCTACTAAAAATAGAAAAACGATTTCCACTGATAACTTCAGTGAGGAATAAGATATTGGAATGTAACTTTACTAGTAGGTAGCTGCTTTTGATTGCATTTGGGGTCACTGAGGTCAAGGTCAAGGTCAGTTCAGCTAAACATAATAAAACGGTTTCAGTTCAATAACTTTAGTTAGGAATGATATATTGGAACGAAACTTTGTGGTAATGCAGCTTATATGACAAGCAAGCTTGTGATTGCATTTTGGGCTACTAAAAATAAAAACATGGTTTCCGCTCAATAACATCAGTTAAGAATGAGCTACTGGAATGAATCTTTATGCATAGGCAGCTTATAAGAAAACTTGGGATTGCATTTCGGGCACTGGGGTCAAGGTCATTGCCACTTAAAATATAAAAATTGTTTCCGATCAATCACTTCAGTTAGGAATGAGCTATTGGAATAAAACTTTATGAATAGGTAGCTTATATGACAAAAAGCTTAGGATTGCATTTAGGGCCACTGGGTTCAATGTCAATGTCATTGCTACTAATTTAAAAATAGTTAAACAGTTTCCTCTCAATAACTTCAGGTAGGAATGAGATATTGGAATGAAGCTTAATGGGTAGGTTGCGTATATAAAAGAAAGCGTAGGATTGCTTTTTGGTTCGCTGGAGTCAAAGTCAAGGTCACTGTTTCTAAAAATAGAAAAACTGTTTTGCTCAATAACTTCAGTTAAGAATGAGATATTAGAATGAAACCTTATGGGTAGGTAGCTTATTTAAAAAGGAAGCTTGAGATTGCATTTGGGG
Organism: Cyrtodaria siliqua; assembly: GCA_037043455.1. Lineage (NCBI taxonomy): Eukaryota > Metazoa > Mollusca > Bivalvia > Adapedonta > Hiatellidae > Cyrtodaria > Cyrtodaria siliqua. The sequence goes on along the minus strand of JAWPHD010008620.1, from coordinate 104,318 downwards.
TCAAGGTCACTGTTACTAGCAACAGAACACGATTTCCCGATCAATATCTTAAGTTTCCGTACACTGTTTCTAATAATATAAAAAACAGCATCCGATCAATAATCCTAGTTTTCCTACGTGAAGTTTACAAAAATGTTACCAAAAGGTGTGTTTCATGGAAAGGAAAAGACTAAAAATGAAATTTGGTGCCTATTATCAAAACACGCAAAATCTAGGGGTCACAGCTTTTACATATACTTTATTACACAGGGAAAGACTTGAAATTCGTCTTCTCTGAAACTATAAGAGCCAGAGTTTTAATATTTTGCATTTACCATTAGCCTCAGATCTTCTACCATGTGTGTTACAATGATTAACCTTGAGGCAAATTTGACCCGCCCAAGTTTCACATGTTTTACCTGGACTTACATAGGAACATGTGGTGTTACAAGTTTTACAGGTCAAATATTTTGTATTTACCATAAGCGTATGCCCTGTCCCAAATGTGTTCAAATAGTGACCCTGGGGTCATATTTGTGGCCGACCTAGAGGCACAGGTTTTACAGACACTTATAGAAGGACAAACCTAAAAGATATTCTTCTTCTGTGAAACCACAAGTGTCAACCATAGGCTTGTGGTCATCTTCCATTTTTGTTCAAATGTTGACACTAGGCTCAAATTTCTACAGGCAGTAGAGCGATACATGACCTCTGGGGCCTCTTGTTTTACTGTTGTATTGCTTCTGACCTCAAATGTCCATTATGTGGTCGGAGTATTAACTTTCATTCCCCATCCAACCCCTTCTCCAGCAAGCGAAACAGAGTTGGCTACGGTATGAAATAAAGCCTTAATTTTGGCTTACAAGTTTAGCCTATTGCAAAATAAACTCATTTAATAGGAAATTTTAAACAGGTTATCGCATTTATTTTTAAAAATAAAACTAACTTGTTTTATTGTCGAAGTATCCGTTATAAAATCCAGCTAATATATGCTTTTTCATCGCATAATGGAATGAAGGCGGCACCACGTAATACTTCTTACCAATATTACTATGCCGAAAAAATTGTTCTTGTATCTTCATAGATTTCCTTTTTTTGCAGCATAGTTATCTCGATTCAAATGCAATCCTTCATTTGCAATTTTTCTTGAACTACACATAGTCGTTATTGCGACCATTCAAATTGTATCTTTATGCATTATTTTTTAAACAGTTATCATCAGGCTCATATTTTTGAAACAGTTAATTGGGCATTTTACGCTTCTAAATTTAAGTCAATACATAATGCAGTAACCCTTTACATTGATGTTACGTTTCATTATGCATTTACATGTTCATGTGTCACTTTATCCAAGGCGAACATTAATTATTCTCCACCCTCCCCTACCCCCCGCAAAATTGTTTTATTGCATAGCAATACTTGTTCTTGTTTGACATTGTTCCGTTATGATACTTATTGAACGGGCTTAGTGAGTCGGGGACTTCAAAACTTATATACCTTACATAATAGCCGAGAGGCCACTTTAGTCTATCGGCTCTAGTTAAGGCTCGATTTCAACATTTATCGAAGAACAAAGTGTTTGGTGTTATTGGAAGGATTACACCCTGGCTTTTTTCATGGTACCAGTGTTCAGCCCTGAGTTTGCAAGTTAATAGAGAAAATCGAGATTAAAGGTCCCTTTTTCATGTTTTTTTGTTAGGTGAAAATGAAAATATACCATGATCATAGCTTTGTAAGATTTCAATTATTTTAACATGTATAAGATAATACAATTTATATAGTGGTGCATGACACGTTAAACGTACATTTAATATATTTAAATTAATGCCAGTTTGGATTGCTAACTATTGTAAATACCACAGATAACGTTAACGTTATTAAGGTGGTTCTGAAGTCATTTCTTTAAAGTGTGAACAATGTTTTTATTTTCCGGGTAGTTTTCATGTCGACCAAATTACTGTTAAAATATTTGTTTAATGTATGCAATTGGAATAAATAAACGTTGAAGAGTATAAGTTTCACATGCGAAACAAGTTTCGTTAGAATGTTCTTAAGCAACACATATCCCCAGCCTCGTTCGTCATATGGAGACGTTAACCGGACTGTTTCGTTGATTGGAGTATATTTCTCTTGATCATTAAGGAACGATAAGAATGTTACTATCCGTTAGTAATAATTTCCGGATGCCTATATATTATGACCATGTCTCTGTAGCGACTCTAGCTAGCCGGTACTGCGTGGATGAGCCGTTAAGCACTGCATTGTTGAAACGGGTAATATACGTAAATAGCATTAAATTTAGGATCGCAGTAATGATTTTCAGTTTTTATTTGTTATTTTTATTATATTTTCTTGATATATTTACCTTTTGTCCCAAATTTAATAAAAAATACTGCTATCTATGAAAAACACAGCATGTATGACTATTGCTTTTACAATTTTGTTAGTACCGTAAGCAAGCCAAATATGGGGAAAATGTCATGCGTTTATAAAAAATAAATAGCATACAAGGGATGTCTACTCACTAGTCTTAAAGGAAAAACTGTTTTTTTTGTTGTAACATTTCTGTCATTTGAACGACGAATGTGCTAGTTAACGTTTACGCCAAGTATATATTTTGCTGAACTATCAAGAGTCAACGCGGTACTCATTGTGATTTGTGGGGATATGACCACTATTCGTGATTAACCTAGACATGCATTCATGAGCCGCGAATACCAGCACATTGGCAAATCTTTGATTAAAACTTATCATAGACCGAGGTTACATTATTGCTAAATGTACACAACTGATTGTGTCGAATATTTTAAACTGTAAATACTAAACAGTTTCTTCTTCTCAACGTGTTGTACTTAATAAAAGTATCTCAATTCTAAAACTAATTTGTAGTTTCATGTATCACATATACGAAATGTGTGTCGTTGGGGAAAACTGAAATGTGTGGAAAAAATAGAGATTTGTGTTGTTGTTTTTTTAAATTATCCAACCTATGCTGAACGAGTTTGGATAACTTAAAATGAAAACAAATGTCGTTAGAAGTTAAAGGTAGGCAATATGAAACAATGTACCTATGTTCTGTAAACCATGTATTCCTTAAAAATGTTCCATTTCGTGCAACAGTGTAATGTTAACAACAGAAATTAATAGTATATGTGTGTAAAAGACAAGGACATTAGCAAAATAAGTGTTGATACAATACATATATTAATTATGTAAAGATATGCACGAATAAATGAATGAAATAATGAACGAACGAAAGAACGAACGAACGAAAGAACGAGCAAACAAGATATAAACAAACAAATTAATTCATAAATGAATGAATGAATGAATGAATGAATGAATGAATGAATGAATGAATGAATGAATGAATGAATGAATGAATGAATGAATGAACGATGAATGAATGAATGAATGAATGAACGAATGAATGAATAAATAAATGAATGAATGAATAAACGAAAGAACGAACAATGAACGAACGAACGAATGAACGAACGAACGATCGAACAAATAAATATAACACATTGCAAAAATGTATGTTTCTATAAACACCTATGACTCCTGGAGTTAGACCAAATAATTCCTCAGGTTCATAATTTAAGACGCTATATATAAAACCTATGTGTCATGCGTTTCAGAAAAGATGTTTTGTAAGGATTCTTTTCCTAGGTAAGTGAAGGAAACATGTGAAATATCTATACATGGGACTTTCGTCCTTTTTGCTTGCCCTAGGTAATCTGAGGAACAACAGAGACTATTCGAGTCTTGTAGCTAATCGTCCTTTTATCGCTCCATTTTTAGGTCTGTTTAAGTCGTAATATGATACCCAAAATGTTAAGTTTAAACATAATTGGTTTTCAATTTGAATGAACAATATCGCCTGGCGGAAAATAAATACTTCACAAAGTTTGAATGCACAGACAACCTTATCTATCCATTATTATGTATCAACGTTATATATTTACCTTTTAAGTATTGACATTATAAACATTAACGTGTGCACCAATTCGTCCCATAAACATAATAAATGAGAAGATAATATATTCAAAAGAAAAGCTACCAAATAGCCGTTTAAACTAGATCTTCTTTCGTAAAAACGGCTTTTAAACAAAACATGTATTACTATTTTTTCACCAAAAATATATTTAAACGTGATATAGCGAAGAATAATGATACAGTCAATTCAGATAATATATAAAGCCAAAATGATAATGGATTAATAAATCAATATGCTGAAGTTACTGCTGAATAAATACTTCAAGATTGCCGGGTTTAAGATAATAACGTATAAATAGTTATCCTTACATTATGAAGCCGCAAAGCAATCCTAGCTATGGACTAAAGCCAGGATTTTGGACCCAAATTAGACATACCGGTTTCTAAAATGTTTATTTCTATGTAATTGTAGAAGGGTCCCAAAAAATTCCTAAATCCTTAAATGTACTTTTTGGTTCAAAAAGATGGAAAAATTAACTAAAAGTGCTGATTTCTGCAATAATTCAATGACAATAAATATTAAATGCTTTATTCATTATTGTGTTTACCTATTTAAGTGTAAAGATACCTTTCTATGAAATAATAATTAAATAAAGGGAAAAATGTGGTCGTTTGGATAAAAATGGAAAACAATATATATATAAAAAAGAGAACTAATACTGTTAATTTCTGGGACAGTTCAATACAAATATATTTGTTAAGCGTATCGCTTTTTTACTTTTAACATATTAGGTTTAATGACATTTTATACATTCCGCCTTAATTTAAAAGGGTTCTCAACGGTTCGCGAATCCCTAAATGTATTTGTTGGGGGTCAAATGTTAAAAAAGCATAACCAAAACTGTTAATTTCTGTTATAAACATTTCGTTTAAGTGCTTATTCATTATTGTAGTCAAGGAATAAATGTTGGTATTTTGGCAAACAAATCGATAAAATAATAAAAAGCACACTAAAATTACTGATTTCTGTACTAACTCAATAAACACATATTTGTGTTAGTTCTCGTTATTTACATATTTTTTTTGTATACATCTATTTATAAGAGGCGAACGTTAGATATAAGCAATCTTGTGTGCGGTCTTGCGTGTAACATACATGTAACATGTATGGCTAGAACATGAATGTTGTGTGTATCTAAACATGCTTCGTTTATCTATGTTATTTACACATATGTACATAAACGTGTGATCTTACGTGTAACATGACAGGTGCATGTACTACCAATAGGAGTGCGGCTATCTTGAAACCCACTGATTTTATGTTCTGTACAATACGTAGGCGTGGATAACCTGACGCCTTCTGCATCTATGTTCGGTACAATAAAGGGTCATTTTGAGTGTTATCATGACATAACAGGTATAACAGGTATGGCCAGTATGTGTGTGAGTGTGGGTAATTCTGCTTCTGTGTTCCATACAATATGTCGGGTACAAGTATGTCCTTACATACAACATGAACAAATACAGCCTGTATCTATATGAGAGACGGTTATTTGAGCCACCTTCCTCTGTGTTCTGAAGACTTTTACTTGTTCATTTATCTGTATGGGTGTTGGAAACTTGAAGCCCGCAGTAAATTTGATACAAAATGTACATTTTGATTGTTTGTTATCATTTTTAATTTGTTAATTTTAATACTTCCAAATGATGTATTCGAAGCATGTATTAGTCTTTATTTGAATTGTTTTAGGATGATCGACATATATTTGTTTGACAGCGAAGTACGAAATGAAGTCGGCGAATTTATATAGAAACTGACGTCATTCAATATAGTGGCTTTTTCTTACATGGTATATAACACCCTTTGTATTGATTTTTCTATTGCAAAACGCTAGATCTTTCGGTTGATATGTGTTTGAATACTTTGTATGGAGAAAGTAAACATTTTAATTCTTTACAGCGAAAAATTAGAATTGTGCAATGACAACTTAACCGAAAATGGGATAAATTTCATTTAAAGACTTACTTTTTGTTTTATTAACAAGAAATATACAATGCGACTGTCATTGTAATTTTCTTTTGTAGCTTTTAGAAGAGGTTATTGTAATAGATTACACGTAATCTTGATATGGAGATTTAGTATGGAGAAACGAGCACCAACATTTGCAGTTAGAAGATATCGGGGAAACATGCGATCGCTTCATGTGGTTTCTGGATAGACTGGTACTGTACATAATAACTGGTATGTGCATCTTTTTTGGTTTAAACATATTTTATTTATCAAACTAGGCATTATTGTATACATGTACAACGCATATACAATTATTAGAAGGAAAGTAACATTGCGTATATAATACATTTTAATTGGAGCAATACTCCCTGTTGTTTGAATATAGCCACGTCAAAAATAGCAATCATGCAAAACGAAACAACAACTGAAACCGTGTTAGTTAATGTTAAAGCAGTAACCTGACCCCTTCTGCTTACCTATATTAAGTTTACTGGTGCACACATTTCCCAGTTCATGGCCTCTAGATTGTCCGGTCGTTAACGCGGAATTTCAATGAACCATGCCAGAACGTGCATTATACCAAAATAACGTGGATACAGGATAGTGTTATATTGGCATGCAGGATAAGAGTGATTGAGGCCTCATCGTGTCAGTAGCGCATGTTGCCACTGAATGATAACAGTGTAAATCGTCAGTTAATCAACAAGCTTATCAAACCAACACTTTACACCACACTTTCTCAAAATGCAGTGTTCAGTTGCAGTATTACTGTGTCATTGCTTCAGGAGTAAAGTCAAGTGCTTACAGTACTAGTTTAAATTGATGTAAGTTGTCGCTTCTGAAAATGTTATGCCAACCTGATTTGCATGTGTATCTGTTGTTTTTTTGCTTCAGCACGTGTGTGCTGTCTTGATTATGGCAACAACAGACTTCGAAAATTATATTCGCCTTCACTTACTCAACGTTCAGGGCGGTGGACCAGTCCTACGAGAACTCGTTAATGCTGTACAAAGTTCATCAGCCAAAGGGTCTTTGTTTGATTATCTGCAATGTTTTAAGACACACATTACAGCCCACAGACATGCTCTTCGTGACCACAAATATTACGAACAATTGTACCCAGCAACTGGAAACGTAGACATTAGTCAGTGGGACATTACACTGTTGATCTTCGTGGTTATATGCGTGTGTACGCTTGAAGGAAAGCTTATACTTGATTTGAGGCAACTGTTAAACCAGGAAGTAAACAGACCGATACACGACAGAAAACTTGAAAAGTTTCTTTTAAATCAACAAGCACAGATCTGTGCACTAAAGGGTAATACCATTTCAGACGAACAATATGAGAAGCTATTTCCACCAAGTGGAAGTCCATTAACTTTAAAATTGGAAGAATGGGATGATGCTCTTCTTACAGCTGTCTTATCAAGTACTAATTCGTTAAGCAAAGCTACTGATAAGTTAAAAGGATGTATCAGAAGAGAAGCAGCCGTCTTTGAGCCAACAGGGGATTTAGCCGATTTTCTCAATAGCAGTAAAAGAAAAGATTCAATAAATAATTTGAGGAAAAAAAATAAAATAACAAATGCTCAATTTCAACAAGTATATCCTACAGTTGCAGGTATTAAAACCAACATCGATACATGGGACTATACTGTGTTGTGTGTGGTAGCTTTCAACGTTACTGAAACACTAACACAGGCAACCGTTAATGCTGTGAAAGTCATTAGAGACTCAAGAAATAGGATATCACATACGAACAATGTAAATATCGACTATGCCGAATTTCTGGGTATATGGGGGGAATTGTTCAGTGCCATACAACTTATTTTGACATTAGAACTCCCACACATGCAATCAGATACGACGGAAAGGATAAATAAATTTATAAAAGGGCCTGTAGACATCCAACGGACGTTGCCTATTCTGAAAGAATGGTATCAAAACGACGAAACCATTTTAGTCAAGCTTCAGGAAATGGAAGAATCCGCAATATCTCGTCTTTGCATAACAGAGCAAAATATTAAAGACCATGTAGACACTAAAATCAAAGGTAAATACATACTTATAAAACGTGGTATACTTTTTAATTCGGATTTGTCTTTGATTTAATTTCTTCGTTGTGCTAATTAATATAAATCATTTGATTTATGTTTTAATTTCATACGTTTTTTACAGAGGTAATGAGACAACTGATCGAAATGAGCCCGCTTCTAGATAGAGATGCAGTGACGATCGAAGGTTTGTGTAGTTCTGACCTAAGATAGATGTAAAACAATGTAACAAATACGATTACTTTTAGTATTAGGCCTTCAGCCGGAGCTCGCTCGAATTTTGGCCCACCGGTACCATTTGAGGTTACAAGTACTAACAATGAATTTTGACATGTATAATACCCATGGAATATAAATCACCCGGGTAGCCTTCTGGGATACACAGCTTATGTTCTTATTTTGGGGGGAAATTATTAAAAAATTAACAAAAATCGTTGACAACTGGTATATAATCTTTAAGAAATAACTGAATATATGTTATATAGGATTTATATTGTAAAGTATGCTTTGCCTTGAAATCTGAATAGCCAACAGTTATAAAATAATTTTGGTCCGCGGATTTTGAAACCGATTGATATCAAACAACCCTATACTGCTCATTCTATTGTTCTGTTGTTCAAATGCAGACACGTTCTTACGTTCTTGTTTTTATGTGCGATTCCTTCATATGCTCAATGATACTACGCATGGATACGTCTCTTTTTTCATCTCATTGTCTATCTCTCCTTTCCTTCTGCCAATATATTCCTTTTCAAACTATTGTCAAACCTATTTCCAAACAATCGAGCTGCGCAGTTAATTGTATTGTGAGTTTTATTAATAACTGAGACAAGGGCAGAATTTGGATAATTTTACAACGATACAAAACACATATATAACCTATAGAGTAGAAAGACCACTTGTATTTTGTAGGTTATATTTTCATTTTTACCTCTCATTCTACAGAGTTACGAGCCAAAGTGACTATACGATGTGATGACAAGGAAATGGAAACTCTGTTACAAAATTTCCTTATAGAAGCTGCCAAAGCTGCCAAAGAAGGACCAATCGTTGATAGCGATCATCCAATAAAAAATGCTGTCAATAAATTCGTAACATTTCTGCAACAAAAAGCAAGTGTAAACGACGCAAAAGTAGGTAGTGTAATTGTATTTATACGGTGTCGCTCATTTGGGAGTTTTTTGGATTTGCTGCAATCGCATTTGTCAGGAAATCTTCAAGAGTCTCTGGATACTATTGCAGACGTCGTGTGGAATACACGTGGTGTACAAGTCAGCATAAGTGCTTCATTTTATGATGAAGACTTACAGAATGCTCTTGAAGATATAGGTATGTACTTTTACATAATTACTCTGTACACTTAATGAATGTTAGTTAATAATACTTAACAAGGGTGCGACGTTTGTAAGACCATCCGTCGTTCGTCCGTCTGTAAACCTTTTTTGTTGGCGTTTTTCTTCCGTTGAGTGCGTGGTCCAGTGGTAGAGCACCGAACTCCAGATAGAGAGGTCGTGGGTTCGATCCTCACCGCGACCTCGTTATTTAACCTTGAGCAAGATAATTAATCCACATTGCTTAGTACTGGTTCTACTCAGGAAGCCATCGAGAGTGATTAATCTAAGTTGAAAGAACGTGTTCCGCAATTGATGTAAAAAAGATAGGTTTAAACATTTCCAAAACGAAATTTAAGTTTTTCATGCTAGGAATAAAAGTCGAAAAGGAAAAGTAGCATTCAAGAACCACAGTCATTCAAAAATACAGGCATTGAAACAAACAACAATTACAAGGTTAAATACATGGAATGTATATGCCATCACTCACATACAATGGTTAACAATAGGGATACTGCCTTTGAACGGTTAGTTGGTGTTGTAAATCAGGAACTAGGGTGCACCAACAACTATATAGAAATGTAAAGTGCAGCTGGTTTAAAACAAATTAAAGCTTCATGAAACAATAAAGATGGGCACCACGTCTAAAAGTAGGAACACGTTGTGTTGATACTTATCTAAAACCGCAAACGATACTGCTATGACACCTGAACTAAACTGATCAGCGTAACATCAAGTAGGCACGGCCATTTTTGAAGACTTACATTACCTCTCATGAACAGAGTCAATAAAAACGAGTCCACTACTTTTATCTCTTGTTTGTGATTGTTGCTTCCAAGGGATCTCCTTTTTCAGCATTTATTATATAGATTACTACTACTCTCTAACTAATGCTCTTCGTAAACGTGACTAAACACCATTGCATATTTACTATGCATTGTTGGTGTTACATCAAACGTAAGTTTCTGCAAAAACTCAATATAGTCTGCGAGGCTAATATATAAGTTTGCCTAAGCAAACAATTTTTTTCATATCTGGCCAATGTATTTATGGGAAATTGTAGTTATGATCGATTTTGCTCTATATATGTTAATCTTCAACACCATCAGCACATCTGTATTAATGTGCCACTTTCAGCTTGATCAGCCAAAATAGTGCGTTTTAATAAACATTTCTCCAATTGAGCAGTTGAGCACATCCTTCATCTGGGAACTCTATTTAAGAGTTCAATCATAGCTTAACGTGTAGACATATTTGCAATCCAATCAATATGACAACATACGATGGAACCCAGTAGACGTGTAGGAAATGTTTCAAATTCAATACGAGAGATATAAAATGATGTCCTTTTAGAGGGATGAGTCAGTTGTGCTACTCGTGCTACTCGCTCAGACAGGTAACATTGTTATTTTGATTCACCATAATTTCAATGAGAATTTATGCTTAGTTATTTCTAATCCAGTGATATAACTTTTATACCAAATTTATGAAAAAAAACGAGATTTGAAAACTAATATGGAAAACTAACATTTTCCAGTGTAAATAACGAAAGTTCTTAACATACTGAACACATTTCGAAACAAAATAATATATACAGAAAGAAAAAAGAAACGCATGATGGGTATTTCCACTCTATATTGTATGTGTAATATGCTGCTGCTAATCAAATAGTACAGGGCGGAATTAGGTCTGTCCTTTCGGAAAGAAGGTTTAACCTTCACCGAACACACCAATGGTTCCCCTGTAAAGTTTCATTATCGACAGCATGCGAATTTGGCTCAAGAAGGTGAGCAAACTTAGGCTTTAAACGTTGCAATCTCTTGACAATAAACACAATACTGAAATGTCTTGAGTTTCTAAAACGAAACTTCAATATTTATGAATTTCGTGCAACAAAGTATACTTTGATTAAAAGGTCAACTACATGACAGAGTTGTCCTTTCTGTAATTAGTGGTACCTCCTTTTTGTACAAAACACGTTGAGATATATCTGGAATATTATGTGTAATTAGGTGTGTATAAAAGTGTCGTATACTATTAGACAGTTTTTTTATTATGCGTTTCTTTTTCCTTTCAGTATATTTACACAGCTTATTTGCTTACTTTTCTCACTCAAACAAAGGCTATAAATCCAACTGTTATTTGAGAAACACACACACACACACACACACGCACACACGCACGCACGCACGCACGCACACACACACACACACACACACACACGTTCTTTTTCACATTGAAAAACGTAGTTTCGGCAGTGAAAGAATAAAACACACAGTGCGGACCTACGGTGCCATTGCGTTTGATTGCTGTGGTTTCTATAGTATCACTTTTCTATTTTTCTATATTTCACACATGTCAGTTACCACATTTTATCCACTGCAATCAATATATTATTTTATTGCAAAGCTTAAAATAAATATGCTTTATCTAAATTAATAATACTTATATAACTTAGGTTCAGAATACGCGTGTTCGTCGTCATGTCTATACATGTTTTATGGTTCATTTCATTAATAGATTATTGTTATATTTACAGAAAGACAGTTTGTAATGGAAAGAATAAGCTATGCAGGTAATTCATCTTATTTGTTAGCTATCGTACGAAATGCTTGTAAAATAAAACTGCTATGCGTGAACAATTGGCGGAATTGTGTCTGTTATGGTTTTGTGCCTTCTTCTATTAAGTGTTATACATTAATATTAAAGGGACACACAGTGATCCTGTCTTTTTTTAAAACTCATGGGTATTATGAGTAGAATATGAAGCCAATTGTTTTTGCATATTATTAAATGCATCTTGCACCAATCATATACTTAAACGATAGTAAAATATGACGAAAACATGACAACTCAAAATTGTATTTAATATATGCAAGCAGGTTTAAAGTCCCTATCCCGATATCGAAAGGCATATTTTACAACAGCTGTACACCTTTCCTACACCTACTGACCACGAGGTGTATATATACTGAAGGGATAAAGAAACGCAGGGTAAACTTTGAAGATGATTCTAGGTAAGATGTCGTGTATAATGTTCAATATTTTTAAGTAAGAATGAAGATTGATGCATGCAGAACAAACTTCAAAAATAATGATTTGTGTCTGGTAAGTGATTTAGGAGTAATTGAAGGGAATTGAAGGGGACCCCATGTAATCTGAGATTGAAATGGACTCATGTCGGAACTGGCTCGTCAATACCTGGTATTTTCCCCGTTCGCTCCCTTCAATTACTCCTAAATCACTTACCAGACACAAATCATTGTTATTGAAGTTTGTTCTGCATGCATTATTCTTCATTCTTACTTAACAATATTGAACATTATACTCGACATCTTACCTAGAATCATCTTCAAAGTTTACCCTGCGTTTCTTTATCCCTTCAGTATATATACTATACACATTTTGAAAATCCAAGCTCTATATAAACGGCTTTAACCAGCCAAGCCGAATCCCAAAATTGGAGCTTCGTATTTTGAGTTACCAACTCATAATTCATTTTACGCATACTGAATCACACGTATTTTAAGAACTGGTGAATACATGTATACCTTTAATCGGCACATATACATTATTATATGATCTAGATATTTGGATAGAGGTTTGATAAACATTTTTGTCTTTAAGGTACTGGATTAATAAATGGAGACGCTAATTTCAATGATTGAGGAACACTTCATGATTGCCATGTGTCCCTTTAATGTAAGCAAGTGAAACTGTTAACGTTTATATGATCGCTATGAATGCTTTTTGTGTTAAATTTTTGTAAAAGTAAGAATGACCACTGTGTATTGTCTTACGTTTCGAGGTGAATGTGTATATATCTTATTGATCATGGTATATGTTGGCTTGCTTTAAAATGTGTGCAAAGGTAACCTATTAGTTTGCGATAACGCGTTTTAAGTATAATACACTTTGTTTCTAATGCACAAAGCCTATACAAAGTATGTATTGCAGCGTTACAGCATCAGTATGAGCGCACATTATAAGACTGGTTCCACTTACATATATAGTATAACTGTTTCGATAAACGAACAGGTGCATCACAATCGTCTGTCGAATTATGCCTTCAAGCTACAGATATTGATGGACTAGAACGCATCGTAAGAGTGTTTACAACAGCAGACAGTTTGCACGAACTATCAAAAGAACTAACAGAGAAGACAGGCTCGAAGGTTGAACTTGTTCCCTCGCTTAACTTATACGATGTCAAAAAAAAGCTAAGTAAGTAAACAATATCTATTGAAAATTCTTTAATAATACATTTAATCGAGCATCCGACATCGATTGGTATGGGCATTGAAAATGCGCAAAAGTAGAAACAAAAGACAGTAAAGATTGATGAAGACATGGTTATGGTCAGTAGATAATATGGCCTATTGGTTATCCTATATTGAGGTTATGGGTACACCACCTCGGATTTTCTTTTTGTCTTCAGCACTGACATTTACAAGATCTACATGAAGCGTAATGAACAGTAAAAGCTTCAAACACCAAACACGAAGTGCGTTGCAATACAAGATGTAGAAGTCGGAACAGGAGATGAAGCAGTAAAGGACCAAAGTCAAACAAACACATGAACATAAACAAACACTAATTACAGAGATGATATGACAACACAAACATAAAATGGTTGACACTAGGGCTACCGGAACGGCCATTGGCACATATTCTGCGGGGGGTTTAAACCAGGTTCTAGGTTGCATCAAACCTCACTTTTACACTATTGTCATTCCAATACATCGGGACATTGTTAATACAGAATAATACAGATATCCCGGCTAGGTCATATTCTCTAACAATTAAGGCGCAGCATTTATAGGCAATATAAGTGTACACATACAGGATCATGTATTTATGAATATAAAAAAAAGCATAGAATGTCAAAAGGTAGGAACACAGTGACTTACCAGAAGCCAGAGCAACAAGAAAAAACACAGGCTAGAGTACGACAAGACAATATTTAAGAAAAACATCAAACGCTACCGCCCTTTGAGGATTGATTTAGACGTCATCATAGGCGTCCACAATATGACCTGTCATCGAACAATCAAAGAATAAATTATAGTTGACAACTATAAATGGGTCAACCACCAAACATGCACGTTGCAAAATGATAGGGTTATAACCTGTTTTGATAAACCGTTAAACATGTTTAATATAGATTGTATGAAAGTGAGGTCAGATTGTGATAGTCCTTGTCGCAGAAGTGTTCTTAAATTAATCCCATCTGACTGAGGATAATTAACAATATCAAAATTAAAATGATCTCTCTTGTCATAGATTTTACTAGTTGTTTGAACATTTTAAATAGAGAGATTTTAATCAAAACAGAAGTATCAGACATTTTAGATTTGTTGAGTTGAAGTTGTTTAGGATATATACTATTAACCATAGTAGAAAAGAAAGGATAATCAATGTGCAATTTGCACACAGATACCGAGAGGTGTCATTTATGCTTCAATTTATCTGTCTGAATATGTGGTGAAAGACTCAACATGAAGCAAGTAAATGCAGCATTCACAAACACAACAGAGTTGACAATAGGGTTACCGCCTTGGAACGGTCACAATTCCACATGTTTATGTTATCATTAGGGGCGATTGTAAAGAAAGTCTTGACATTATTACACGCCTGAAAATTAGTTTCGTCTCTAACAAATATATTCTGTGTAATCTGAATACATTTATCTTTGATAAGGCTATATTGGAGAGGTGTGTATTATGTGGTACCTTGATTCGTGAATCACATTGAACGTTACGTATTATAGCTTTTCAGTCCCAAATTCACTATTCCAAAATATCCGCAGTTTTATCAAGGATAGACCGCAACTTTTTAGAAATTGAGTGGTTGTGACAGTAAACAGGAGGGACAAAGCTATTCCAGACTGGTACCCATCTTATGGAATTAGCGATTTCGAAAAAAAGAGTTAGCGACATCTGTAATTGAATTAGCGATATCAAATAATGATATCAATTAATAATATTAAATATAAATCGTTTGATTAATCAATCGCTAATTTTTGATATCTGTAATTGAATAAGCAGTATCGCTAAATAGTTATTAAGTGTTAAAAGGGCTATCAGTTGTTGCTTCATTTTTGTTTCATTTTATATTTATAGAAGCGATGATGGGTAAACAACAATTCTCTGTAACAGGTATGTATGTTTTCACAAATATCAGTTGTATAATAATTTTTCATCACTCGTTGAAGAATATAATGTGAAACTAGCTTTGGCTAAAATGTATAATTGGACGGTTGGACATAATGAACTTTTATATGTTATATCTTAATACATTATACACATGTATATGCACTAGTTTATCAGAAACTAGTATATTTTGTTCATTATAACTTTTATATTTTGAACGATATTCGTGTTAATTCATTTCGCTGTTTTAGTTGTGTTGGTTTTCATATTAACAGAAGGGAATGGCGTAATTGTAGAAAACTATATATATTCCGGAATAATGTATTATAATAATATTATATTATAATTTAACCACGTATGGTATCGTGCAAGTTTAGGGCCACTACCTATCAATGCAGATGAGTAAAATCCTCCCAAAGTCATGTATAATTTGCATATTTCGTTATCATCATTCCTGTTTTGTTTTAGCCTTTATGTTATGAGCCTCAATTATTCGGGCTACTAGTACCTTTTTATTAAGTTTTTAATATGACCCGGCCGGGTTTCAACAAACACTGATCAATTGATAGTGCAACCAAAGCCCTTTTAACATCAATGAGTTTGAAAAAAGAAGTGGGGTTGTGGCGAGGGGACGGTGAGCTGAGAATTGATGTACATATAATTTGTAAGTAAACAAGTAAGAACATTGTTTTCATAATTGGATTGATGGTTGCTGGCTAGGGCGATGATTGCGGGAGGTAGTAACATTATTGATTATAATTACGGTGTAAGAATAAACAAAACTAACAAGACAGAAATATGCGAGCAGTACGTTTCTTTATCGAACAATGGTGTTAGTCATATTTATATAAAGAAACTAACCCTCCAAATAAAGAAAGAAATACACCATAAAACCGTTTATCACAACCTCCATGTGTTTATGTAATACATTATGTATATTTACCGTTTAAAAGTAAAGGTTTATTTACGCATTCTTAAAATACCTGTGATTGAATATGCGTAAAATGAATTATGAGTTGGTAACTCTTAATTCGACACTCCAATTTTGGGATTTTGCTTGACTAGTTAAAGCCGTTTATATTGTGTCTATAGCGTTTATAGTCTTGCAATATAAATAAAACTAACCCACCAGAAACGTCGTACATATTTTATATCACGACCTCTAGCCCCGGGTTGAGCATAACTCAATATTAATAAAATCAATAGTACAACATTTTAACCATCCCGAAGATGGCATGCATATGGCGGTGGACATGGGGTACATGGCTTCCCCATGTCGTACAGCGTATGGTCCCAGTATCTAATAAAATTAAATGCCCCGAAGAGCGAAATAAACATAATGGAATTTAGTTGGGCGCAGCGGTTATGAAGCCTGCGTATCACAAGTAACAGCGAAAAGACTCTTATTAAAAAGCAGACAACATATCCTATAAGTGGTTAAACAATACCCAAAGCCTTTTATCGGCTGGAGTAGTGAAACCACCGAATCAAAAATTAAGTAAGAAAACAAAAGAAATTGAAAATGTACCACCGATAACTAATGACTACTGATTGCAAGTGCAGGGAGACTTTTTACTGCCGCCACACTGCACAAGCAACGCCATTGTGCTATAAAGTCTGTTCTGATAAAGTCTTTTTTGTTCGTTTTTCTTTTTCAATTTAATTGAAAGCGTATGTTTTTAAATGATACAGTATCTGGCACGGTGGCCGTTTGAGTAAAGTGTCGTTTCTTTACTTCGTACTCCGTGGTTTCAGGTTTGAATTCTCATTGGTTGAACTTGTTATGTTTTTAGAAGTTCTGTGTGAATGATGTGACCTCAATAGTTATCCCATTAAAGAAAACCGTGTTTTAATTCCTTTCTCCACAAGACAGAAATTATTTAGAAACGTTGAAAAACATCGTAACAGTACTCAAAAAATACTCGAAAAACTGAAATAATGTTTTCTAAGAAAAGTCGTGTCAATAAATGACTTAATTAATTCAAACCAAGAAGACCTGAACATATTTTTCAGTTTCTGGTGAAATCTTTCTAGAACACATTGGCTGTCAGGATGATAGGCAGAAGACTTAAACTGTTGAATGCCTAACTCATGCATGACCTGTTGGAATATGACAGACATACAACAGACATGAAATTTGACCCTAGAATAGACTGAACATATTTTGGAAGGCTAATTACTGTAAAAAACTTAACCGGAGTCGTAACAATAGACTTTGTCTTAATATTCGCAAGTGGAACATCTTCAGGAAAAGTATATATCAAAATATAACAGGAAATGTAGCATTCAATGACGACAGTCAATCACAAACACACACAGAAACAAACAACAACTACAAAGATGAATAAAAGGCAAAATATGACATCGCGTTGACGCACACATAAATTTCAACATATTTTGGATACCAGATTAGGTCTTTAGCAAGGGGCCAACACATTCCACCATTATTCTACTGAAAGTGTTCTCAAATACTGGGATGGGTTGAAGATTGGCTTTGGAAATCCTCTGATTGGGTGTTGCTACCATTTGACATGTATAATAAGACCTACGGTATTGCGAAACTTCCTTTATGATGTTTAGCCAAAAGAAATGGCACAAACACTGGTGCTATGTCTTATCAAAGTGACCATAACTGGACATCAGCAGCAGAGACACCAGAAGGTCGCCATTTTCAGCTTCATTTTCACTAACAGCCGCCCTTTCAAACAAGTAAGAAATCTCCAGATCTCTATAATATTGTGATATTGATAGTTTGTCATGATCTTTGTTATTCAATCCAATAGAACTAAAATGATCAGATAAGTGAATATTATTTTCACTGTCCGTCTGGGATTCATAAGGGCTAATACCAAAATAGTTGTTAACATCTGTATTATAAAATTGACCAATAAAATTATCTGCCGAACAATGTCAGAATAAAGATCATTCTCAGTATCTCATTTTGCCATAGCTAGAGTAACTGCACAAGTCGGATACAAGTCAGGTATTTCCTGTTTCCTGTTTTACGGGATCAGGGGATAGATCCAAAGAAGGCTTTATCTCCAGTGCCTTGTAATAAATGGAAACTTTCAAACGTTAAAGAAGACCATGTTCAAACCGCCACAGGTGCAGTATCTAAATCTGATAAATAAATATTTTTAAGAGGGACAGCCAAATAACTGCACTCTACCCCCTGAACAGGGACATTAGTACCTGGATAAGTGCTGAAATCTCCGGGTACCTGCTTATATAAGAGATGGAGAAGCTTCTGTGTCGCGTAATATCTTAGTAGGGATAGGTCTGGTTGAATCACCAATAATTGATATAGAACCTTCAGACATGAGTGGTTCATACATCTCCATAAAAGAATCGGACTGGGATTTTATGACCCCAACTATCCAATATTTTTAATACAAGACTGTGGGTTACACCTTAAAGTGGTGAGACCAGTCGGCTTGATACCCTCGTGTTTTTGTTGCTTCCCTTTCAAAGTAATACACTAAGAAATGATGTGACCTTTCCTTCTGCAATAATTATAAGTGATTTGATATAAGGATGTTGGATTTATATTCTCATTAGATGCTTGAATGTTGGAAGTACCAGTGCCTAATGTACTACAGTGAGGCTTAAATGTACTGTCGTACGAATGAAGAATGCTGCTGAGGGCTTGATTTGTGAGTTAAATAGACCATGTGAGTTAAAAAATAATTATCCGCCAAACGTGCAGCGAATTCCAATGTTATTTCCTTTTCTTCCATCTAAATAGGTTTAAACATCATTGTAAATGCCCCTTTTAGACTTCAATTAAAATACGTGTCCTTACTGTATGATATGTGTGTTCAATTCCTTGGATGCACACCATGTATCGAATAACTGTTCTTTGTTTTGAGCAAAATTAAACATGTGTTTGATCGTGTTAATTTATGACTCTGTGCGCCTAAGTTCATAATGACTTCTTTAACAGTTTGGTATGAAGATCCTCGCTTTACTGTGAGTATAAAATTCACAGGCGTTACCAATTAAAACACTCTGTAAAAGTAATGTCCAGTTTTCTAATGGACATTTCAAATTTGTAGCAATTTACTCAGAATGTAGAATATATTTGTAAACTGTTTTGTCTTAGAAAGGTGGTACCAACATAATATGCTTAGTTACATCAGAAGTAAATGAATCGGATGGTGGCCGTCAAGATGAACTTGCCTTGCTGGCAAATCTATTTTCCGCATCACTAATTCCAATTATCTCCTTTCTCATTTCATCTGCATTTCCATTTCATTTGTCAATGTCATTTGTTTTTCTTTTATTTCTAATGGTTTCAATTCAAGTTTTTTTCTTCCTTTTCCTTCTTGCAAGTTATATTTTTCTAATTTAATTTCTTTTAATTTTAAACCAAATTCCATTACCACTATCAACTGTCTGCAACACCATTGATAAAGTACTCATAATATTTAAATAAAGTAACATTTGTTTCACCTACAGTTGAACGCAAGTTTAACACAATTTGTTTGTACTCTGGTGATCCCGTTCTAGGATGCAGTTTTTTCCCAGTGGAAAAAAACATGTTTTTAGATCTACTTGCCGTAGGCTGTCCGTCCGTCCACTGTCCATCATTCGTCCGTTAAAGTTTGTTTTGTTTACGTAATAGGGACTTCATTATTACTCGGATCTTCATGAAACTTTGCAAGTGTCTTCATATCAATAAAACTCGGATGAGTTCGAAAACTTGACAGATCGGATTAGTAATACTAGAGTTATGGCTCTATACCATATTAAGCATTGTTTACATTCTAGCACCTTCATTTTATTTTGATATTTACGAAACGTTGCCAGTGTATTTATACCAATGGAAGCTCCGATGAGTTCAAAAACCAGCCAGATCGGACAATTAACATCGGAGTTATGGCCCTTGAATTAATAAAAAAAATTGTTGATGTCAACACTCTAGCACCTTCCTTTTTCATCTGATATTTACCACACTTTACCAGACTGCTAATATCAATGAAAGCTCGGACGAGTTCGAAAACCAGCCAGATTGGAAAGTTAATACCAGAGTTATTTCCCTTATTTTTTTAAAATATACAATATGTTAGATTGGTAACATGGGTCAAACTCATGGTTTCCGGTCAATAACTTTTGTGACGAAACTTTCTGGATAGAAAGCTTCTGTAGAAAGGAAGGTTGGGATTGGAATTGGGGTCCCTGGGTTCAAGGTCAAGGTCACTTTACTAAAAACAGAAGAAAAATGGTTTCTGCTCAATTACTTTTGCTAGGAAAGAGTTATTGCAATGAAACCTGCAGGGTAAGTAATTTATATAGAAAAGAGGGTTTGGATTGCGTTTCGGGCTACAGTGGTCAAGGTTTCCTCTAAGTAACTTTTTTAGGAGGGATGTATTGCGACGCAACTTGCTAGTTAGTAGTTTATATGCAGAGGAAGGTTTTATTGCATTTGGGGCTACTGGATTCAAGGTCAAATTCGCTATTAATAAAAATAGAAAAATGGTTTCAGTTGAATAACTTTGGTAGGAGTGAGGTACTGCGGCGAAGTAACTTTCATGGAAAGACAGGTTGGCATTTACGGCCAATGGGTTCAAGGTCAAGGTCACTATTACTAAAAGTAGAACAAATGGTTTCTGCTCAGTAACTTGTTTTGCTGAACCCGTTTACGGATCCCGAGTTAGCGTTCAAAATGTCATACAGGTGTATGCGTGTCAGTTCGTCCGTCCGATCTTGAGTCCGTCCGATTTATTTCTTCGTTAAATGTAGGAGTTTCACCAAACTCCACCAAAATGTTTATATGGATCCAACATCACATGCACAATTTCGGATTGCTGTGACCTACTTTCGACGAAATACATGTCACGTCCGATTTCCGCTAAGACATGTGTGTATATTTTCTTTTTTGCGGGAGTTTCACCAAACTTCAACAGGATCCTCCTTATATGCATTTAAAGGGGGTACATCAGGATTTTTCTGGAAATATCTTCAATTATAAAAATGTTTCAATTTATGATAAAACACGTATATCAATCAAAAAATGATGTTCGAGCCGTATTGTTAAGGTTCAAATTTTGAATACACCATATAGCTAGGACGGAATCGGACGTAAAATGCTGAAATTAACCCTGGTGCGTAACCTAGGATAGCAAGTAGTATTGTGCAGAATGAATTTCGCGGCAAATATGGGATCAATTTTAAGCTCAATCATCATGTTTAGGCTCTTCAGGATAGAAAATATCATTATTAGTCAATTTGAAGTCAGACACCTAGATCCCTTTGAAAAGCCTGATGTATTATTCCCTTTAACATCATGTGCATATATTTTTGTGACAACATGAGGATTTTTACCAAACCTCATCAGAATGTTCCTTATATGCATCTAATAGCATGTGCAAAATTGCGGATGCTGTGTCTTACTTTCAACGAAATATAGGTCACGTCCGATCTCCGCTACAACATGCATCCCCCACTGTTAATGACATTTGTTTAATATGATTTGAGATTGACATTGGTGTTGATCAAATAATAAATATGGACCTTTATAAAAGGGCCTTCTAATTTAAAATGATCAGTACGAAGCCTAATTGCGCATATCATTGCTGTGTTCCGGTTGAATGATTTCTGACCCCTAACGAGTTATGGCTCCTTATACACAAATTTATCCGGAGTATTTTTTCTGAACCCCGAGCTGGATTTCAGTGAAACTTGGCAGGAGTGATCAGTGCCAAGCCTAGTTGCGCATATTATTGTCATGTTCCGGTTGAATGTGTTTTGTTGGAGTTGTGGCTCTTTAAAGGATTTAATACACACACTTTGTCTGGACTAGTTCTCCACAACCACTGGTAGGCTTTCAACGAAACTTGGTAACAATTATCATTGTTGTGTTCCGATTGAATGATTTACGTAGATTTATGGCCCTTTAAAGGTTTTAATAATGTAAGATTTGGGTTTATCATTGTTAACATTTACATTTCGATACCATTATACAATGTGATTCCTTTACTATTTACTAAACGTATACATACTGTTCACTTACATAACATACACCTTGGTGTGTTCAGAAATTATCATCTTCAGTTCTTAAAACGCACTTAAACTGCATTAACAACTGACAATCTTACTGGAGGCGGCCATGTTTCTTGTTGTTGTTGGTGCCGGTAAAGGTCTGGTAGTCATTTATCGCTCTATAAATTAATCCGGTTTACTACCACCAATTACTGTTATAGTAATGATGCAACTTTGCAACCTTGTTGATATTATTCAATGTTTAAATGCTTAGTTATAAAAAAATCTCCACATTTTTGCCACAGTAGCCAAGTTTCATAGCATAGGTTTAGCCTGCCCACTTCAAAGTATTTGTCTACGACGTTTCTGATAAATAAGGCACGACGCTTCAGTATAAAACTGATATCGTTCTTTTCGTAATTCAACAAGGAATGTAGGTATGTTTGTACCATGTTAAAATGTGTTTTATTTACTTATTGGCAAATAACGGTGATCGAGGGTCTATTGAGGTCCGGTGAGGCAGAATCTTTGCCTGCTCACCGATCTCCAATTTGTCAGTTTACATCACATGACCCAATGGTATATATAACGCGTCTGTCAATCAAAGCCATTTCTCACAGAGGTTCCTTTTGCGGGTTTATTTGAAATCCAGTCTTAAGGTGACTGATGATTTTATAGCAGTGTTGGGTTATTTGGAATCCAGCGGTTATTTCAAATCTGGTCTTAAAAGTGATTTTCTGTGTATGTATTCTCGTCCGTCGAAATAAGTACTGATTTACTTTTGGGTCGTTTTCACCAATAATATATAAAATACCGTAATTTTCTTGAAATATCGGTTATTTTTGCTCATGTATTATTTAAGAGCTGACTACAAAAGTTCAGGTAATATTGTTGAAATACGTTGAAAACTAGTTCTAGTTAAAGAATACATTTGTTTCTTTATGTTGACTTCATGTTATTATTAAAATGCCGCCGGCCATTACAAATACACTAACATTGTTCAGACTAGTTCTCCTCCTGAACCCCTGGCCGGATTTCAACGAAACTTGGGATGATCAGTACGAAGTCTAGTTGCGCATATAATTGTTGTGTTCCGGATGGTTGATTTGTGGCACCTATGGAGTTATGGCCATTATACACAAATTTATACCCGACTATATTTCCTAAACACCTGGCTGGATTTCAGTGAAACTTGGCAGGAATGATCAGTACCAAGCCTAGTTGCGCATATTGTTGTCGTGTTCCCCATCAAATACTCCATTTAGCCAGTAGAGCGATAAGTCCCAAACTTGTTTTGTATTGTATATTGTACTCCCATGCCTGCTGCGTCCGCATCTGTGTCATCTCGCCCAAAGTGGTCCGATGGTCGCTTTCCAACATATTTGACATACTAGTTTATTCCCATTGGTAATTACCTAAACTCTTGGAGAGCGGTGGTTGGACTTTATTAGGAGACAGCGGAACATATACTTTGTTATTGTAAAGTAAGTGTTCCTCACCCCACTGCTCGTTTGTATTTAAACACTGCAAATCGTAATTGTGCACTCATCATCGTATTATTAGGTTACCATTCTTATTACTACAGACAATTTATTATGATTATACATATAATCCGAACAACTGTTCTACAAACTAAAGCAAGCAAAATGGTTACTTTTCCCTAATTATTGTACTATAATTATTCTATTAGAAGCATTAGAACTAATCTAAGACCACTCCATCGATTAAAAACAAACTGGACTATATAAAGACAATTGTATCGATTTTGACATATGTGTTACCGAAACTCATCTATCAATTGATGTTTGCAACGATATTTTATATTTAGAAAACGTTTATAAAATATACCGTAAAGATAATACTGTACCAGCATATTCACGCGGATTATTGATATATGTTTCATCTCAAGACCTAATAGAAACATAGAATTGGAAACTATGCTTTCGAAATCAATTTGGGTTGAAATTAAAGATACAAGTCAGTCTTTTCTAATATGCACCATTTATCGACCACCACATTATACAGTTGAATTCTGGGATAGGTTAAGCGTCTGTATTGAACATGCTTTGGAAATAACTACAAATATTATTACACAGGTGACATTAATGAAGATCAGTCAAACCCGTATAATCATAAATTTCAAGATATACTTACACTAGACAACATGATTAATTTAATTCTAAAGATCCAACTCGTGTAATTAACATGTCGAGTAAATTAATTGATCCAATTGCTCTTTCCAATCAATTCACTTCATTTGATTCTGGTTTCATGAAACAGCAAATTCAATAAGTGACCACTATAGTACCTATGCATTTATTAAAAGCGACATTTTTGCAAATGTGCCATTTCAAAGAAGAGTCTGAAAGTACCAGCGCGCAGAAAATTTATTTAATTAGAACAACAGACTGGACAATTTTGTCTAGGTACCGCTGCGAATTGTTTTATTGATAAACTTTTTTGATCTCATGAAATAATATATTCCAACAAGTCTCGTAACTATCCTTCCAAATGATAAGCCTTGGTATAATTCAGAAAATTCGACTTCATCTCGTAAATGCGATAGACAAAAACTACTTGCTCTACGCACAGATCATAGTTTGATTGATGTTTGTATAATCATCTTCGAAATAATGTCAACAATATGAAAAACATGCTAAAGAACTATTTTTCAACCATCTTGAATTTTGACTTAGTTACCGGAATTCCACAAATCCTCGAAAGTTCTGGAAAATGATCAAAATGTTAGTAAAAGAAAACGCTAACCGTTGTCACTTCATTCCACCTTTAATAAAAAAGTGATTGTTCGTATTCTGTGTCCGATGCGGAAAGTAATGTTTCACATCAATTTCAACTGTTGCGATACCGACGCTACTCTTCCAAAAGTTATTCCTACGACGAATACTTATCTAAATGATATCCGTATAACTGAAAATGAAATCACTGATATTTTATCAAATCTAGATGTAAATAAAGTTAGTGGACCAGACGAAATAGGTTATCGTACCCAGAAGGAAACACCAGAAACAATATGTCGTCCTTTTTGTGTTCTGGTTAATCATTCAATTCAAGAAAATGTATATCCACAATGTTGGAAATTAGCTAATGTTATGCCACTCTTTAAAACAGGAGGGAAAGACCAATCTCATTAATAAGTTGTGTTGGAAAAGTTATGAAGCGTGTGGTTTTTCAACATATTTTTTTAATTTCTTACTTATCAAAATCTAATTTAAAAAATCAGTCTGGATTACCAGGGCGCTCAACAGCTTACCAACTAATTGATATTTATAATCAAATTTGCGATTGATGATAACACATTTACATGTATGGTATTGTTTGATATATCAAAAGCATTCGACCGTGTCTGGCATAAAGGTTTACTTTTTAAACTCCAACAACATGGAATTTCAGACAACCTTATTAATTGCTTGACTGATCGAAAGAAAAAGTGTTCGTTGGTTCTTCTTTTTCGGACTTAACAACTTTAAATGCTTGTGTACCGCAAGGCTGCGTTTTAGGACAACACCACACTTATTTGAGGAAGGAATGATACATGTGTATGTTATATATTATTCACGTCCTCTAGCCTCCGGTTGAACAGAAGTCAATCTTTAAAATGTCAATAGTACAACAATTTGAGCCATCCTGAGGATGGTATGCATATGATGGTGAACACTGAACCTTCAATGAGGTAGTGTCATACCATTCCATGGCCAGCGGTGTATGGTCCCAGTTTTTAGCAAAATTGCTTTGCCTTAAACGAGAAAACAATGGGTGAAATAAATAAAATTGAATTTAGTAGGGAATAGAGGTTATGAAGCCTGCGTATCACAAGTAACAGATTAAAACATAATGACTCAGAACCGTTAAAGCCCGGAATAGTGAAACCATCTACCTATGATGTTTTTAGTAAAATCAGATGTCTCTTCAACTGAAGAAAGGGCCATAAATATGCTGAAAATCATTCAAATTGATCTCGACGATAATACGCGAAGGGGATCAGGAGAACTAGTCCGAACACAGTTTGCGTATTAAAACCTTTAAAGGGCCATAACTCCGCCAAAATATTTTAAATGGAACACGACAATGATATACGCAACCAAGTTTCGTTGAAAGCCGACCGGTGGTTGAAGATAACACATGCGGACGAAGTTTGTGTATTAAAACATTTAAAGAGCCTCAACTTCACCAAAAATCAATCCACCGGGTCATGACAACGATACTCGCAACTAGGATTGATACTGATTGAAATCCAGCCAGGGATACAGGAAAATTATTTCGGATAAAATTGTGTATAAGGGGCCATAACTATATAAAAAATCATTCAAGCGGAACATTGCTATGATGTGCGCAAATAGATTTGGTACTGATCATCCCTGCCAAGTTTCTTTGAAATCTGGCCAGAGGTTCATTTTTGCAAGTTTAAGGGCAGATAACTCAACTGTTATTGATCAAATCTGGCTGGTTTCAAGAACACGTCCGAGATCTTATGGATATATAACTACTGTATAATTAGATATAAAAATCAAACAGGAAAAGTAGCACTCAAATATGCTAAAGATAGGATGAAAATGGAGGGGCTAGAGTGCCCACAAGGAAAAAGTTAGCGACAGACAGACTGACGGACGGACGCAATGATGGACAACACAGCATCCCATAAAAATACACATTGTAGCGTCCAGTTGTTGGGGTGGTATTATGATATTTAAGTTGTCCACGAGTGTGAATTGAATCATAGAAAAACCCTTCTTTGAAAAAGGGTATGATAATGGACCTATGAAACGGCAGTCTCGCCTTGATTGAGACTGTTCAAGTTGTTGGGGATGGGGTTGTCAAAAAGTATTAATCCATGATGCTAGCATACAAAGGGTGGGTATATTGATATTTTATTTGTTATAAGTTGTTCGGGGTGTAATCAGAAAACGTTTAATTGGGGGTAGCGCACATCAGTATGGAGAGGTATCAAATGATTTCTTTTTTCAAAGACATTTTTTGTTGTCGAATTGTCTATGGGTGCGGAATCGAAATAATGTTTTAGCCAAATATCGGCACATTGGACATTTCCGTAGAAATTACACCGAATCGTCATAACGAAATAAGCAACGAACATAATGACACATGCACCACATAAAGTCCACAAAAACGAAAATAATTTAAAATGAACCGACCACTACACATAAAGTTAAAACCAACTGCACATAACTGATGTTAAACTGCGTATATTGAAGCAACCGCATATAATCGCTTCTGGAACAACCGAACATAATTGTCATCGATATTAAACATAATGACGAACCAACTAGAAATCAAGAAACATGAACTGCATATAATGAAACATGCACCGAATATAATGACAAATGCATTGCATATAATGAGATGTCAACTGCTTACATGTATACTGTCAGACGTATACGGAAAACACTGATAATCATGACGAATTAATTGAACATATTGATGTTACAACTGCATATAATGTTTTTACCCCTGCACATAAAGGCATATGTACATGTACATGGACCGAACACAAATACAAATGCTCATCATAAGACAGTCATGGCGTTCCATACTTTGATACTAAATAGGGTTTTGACGCTAAAGGAATCGATTTGATGACGTTTTAGCGCTAACGTTTGTTTGACATCGTGATAGTTTATCTCCATCTAAATACTTTCTTACATTTTGTCTGTAATGTAATGTGATAAATAAATATCTTAAACTCGTCCCCATTCCAAGTAAGACTTATAAAACTTGTTATGAATTATCGTTGAACTAGTTTCATAAATTGTATATGGAATCGTTTAAAATACTGTATATATTAAAAGTAAATAAATAATAATTTATTAGAGTTACCAGAAGAACTGACAGAGAAGAAAGGAGTGAAGGTTGAACACGAGAAATCGCTGAACTTAGCTGCCAAAGATCCGAATATTTCCATCAGTAAGTAGACAATACTTTAATACGACATCAATAATTGTACATCACGTAGCGTAGCTTATTGACGTTGCCATACTTTCTACTATTCTTTATTTACACTGTCCCGTTTAATTGGGATGAAGTAGGGTAAGTGTGAGGTTTGGTGCACCCTATAACCTGGTGTAAACCCCAACGGCCTTATTGCCACTGACTGTTCCAAGGCGGCAGCCCTACTGTCAACCCTTTTTTTGTGTTTGTGACGTCATATGCCATTATTATTTCTATTGCCATTCTTATTTGTCTTTTTGAGTGTTTTGGGGTTTACTGTGTTCTGTGAAAGCTGCATTTCCAGTTCGATTGTTATACTTACTTTTATTAGCTGTGATTTAATGCCACATACATTTCTTCTTTTGTTCAAAAATCACTCATCTTCCTTTTTTCAAACTTCACCCAAAAGTACATCTAGATTTATTTTATATACTTGTCGAGAAAAATCAGGCTACCGTGGTCATTTGTTGCCTGCATAATACACCCTTTTGAATTCGGTTGTTGTCGTTAGGTCCAGGCCCAAAAAGTATGAAAAGAGAAATTTGGAAATAGTCGAAAACGATAAATATTAAAAATATTGCAGTTATGAAGCCTACCTATCAGAGGTTACAGTCAAAATAATAAATTAAAAAGTAGGAAACATATCTTAAAGGTGATTATACAATACTCAGAATCATTATAGACTGGAGTGGTGGAACCACCTACTCGAAATTCAAGTAAGAAAACAAAAGTATTTGAGAATGTACCTCCGATATCTAAAAATATCGTGATTAGCCATCTCCAAAGGTCGGATTGAATAACAGTTCTGATTGCAAGCACGGGAAACGTTTTATCGCCGCCACACTACACTGACAAAGTTCCCTAAGTTATCGATCTCAAGATTCACCAGTGTTAATACATTCACGATATAAACCAATAGTAGGTTATCGAGTCTGGCCTTGACCTTAATACATTTAGTTTGTAATGGTTCCGGACTTTTAAATATTTTCTTACTCAATGTATTACATATAGCAACTTGTCTACTACCTCATCTTCTACCTTCATAACTTTCATGTACATCACCAACCGAATGTCTATATGTTGAAGTTAATGAACCATCCGGGACAAATTAGCCCTTCAATATGCCATTAAATTAAAATCTAACCCTTCAAACCCAACTTTCGATAATGTTCTTAATCCTAGTTATGAACCTCTTTTTGATCGAAAACCATTTGGTATTCGTATTAAACCAAAATTAAGACACTTAAATCGACCTAAATTTGATTGCCAAGTACAAAGTACCACAAATTCCACCTTGGACTTTGGAAACACCAGAAATTATATTTGATCTTTGTAATAGTAACAAATCCAGTACAGACCTACTGTCTTTAAGAGCAAATTGAATGAAATTAAATCGAAATATAGTAACTTTCAACATATATACACATATGGTTCTAAAGATGGAGATAAGGTAGCTACAGCAGCTGTTGTTCACAAACACAGCATAAGGACAAGGCCTCTATCTTTTCAGCTGAACTTAAAGCTGTACAGTCCCTATTTTAACTGATAATAACTCATGAATATGAATGAGTCACGTGTGAAGTAGTTTCAAATCGACGAACACCCCAAAAGTCTGTATATAAGGAGAAATCGATACGTAAAATTTCACATTTTTATTTAACCTTCGTACAGGTAACATCGATAAATATACGGCTCCAGAATATATGTGATAAAAAAAGAGTTGCCCGGAACGGGATTTGAACCACAGCCTTTGCACTTGTAAGATTTGGAAGATGTATGCTGAACCTCTAGACCACTGCTATTTATTGGTATTGTGTAGCATTTTAAACACTAAATAGGCATTACGTAATAACAAGAGCGCGCACACAAACTCATCAAGCGCTAAATAACAAGTCGATATATGGTTGATTTGAGACGAAGTATTAGTTTCATATTGATAAGATACAGTATTACACCAGGCAATATTTACACGTGCGACAATATGGACTGCATATGTATTGATCCATCTTTATTTGCGTTCAAATATGTTAAGTTATTTTGCCTCATAATATATGGTAGTTAGTATACTATTTTCTCAAGTAGCGTTGTAGTTCAGTGGTTAGAGCACAGGACTTGAGATCAGAAGGTCGTGTGTTCGAGCCCCGAAAGAAGCTACCGTTTTTTTTTCGGTAAAAATTACTGTTACCTGTGTATAGGTACGATGTGCACTGGTCGATGTATATACAGTAAATGATTTCATGCGCTATATTTGCTCGCTTAAATACCCG
The DNA here is from genome assembly GCA_037043455.1 of Cyrtodaria siliqua. NCBI lineage: Eukaryota > Metazoa > Mollusca > Bivalvia > Adapedonta > Hiatellidae > Cyrtodaria > Cyrtodaria siliqua. The sequence continues at coordinate 73,643 of JAWPHD010008620.1, read as the reverse complement.
ATTTCGACATGAACTGGTGAACATGAAGTTACAAATAAAGACACGCCTACAAAGAAGAAATCGATTGATATAGGGACTCTGTAGCTTTAAGGCAATTGAACTTGACTTAAATTATATTCAGGAATCTGAAGATGACCATTTTGTAACATTTTCTGATTCCCTTTCATCTCTTCAAGCACTGGGTAATATGAAACATGATAACCCAGTTGTTCTTCAGCTTTTCGGAAAGTACAATTATCTTATAGTTGATAATGTTATTATTTTCTGCTGGCCTCCAAGCCATGTAGGAATACGTGTTAATGATGGAGCTGATAGTGCTGCTAAAGGAGCATTAGGTTTACATATATCTAATGCTAAATTACCTTATACTGATTTTAAAAGTTGTATTAACACATTTATTCGTAACTCTTGGGAAGCCGATTGGGATTTGTCAGCTAACAATGAACTCCATTCAATTAAACCATTACTTGGAGAATGGCGTTCTTCTAATAGACCCATTTGTCGAGAAGAAGTTGTCCTAGCCCGGAGCACGATAGAGCCTACACGTTATACTCATTCATATGTATTACAAGCTGAGCAATTACCAGAATGTATACCCTGCTTTGCACCGTTAACGGTCAAACACATATTGTTGGAATTTGTAGACTTTGATTCTATGCGTCAAAGGTACTACAATGTTAATACTATAAAAGAGTTATTTGGTACTATAGATTTTGTATTGTTTTATTTTTATATTTCTTTAGATTTCCTAAAAGAAATCAGACTATATAAATCATTATAATGTGTTCTTATATATATTTACTTGTTTATATACCCGTGGACGGGCATTTGTTGATTTACATATATAGTTAATATTACTACCATATCATCCCTTACTTTTTAATAGTTTTATCTTCATATATTTACGTTAGTTTTTAATTACTACTTAATTTCTTCATCTTTCGTCGTTTTTTGTGCACAATATGACCTATTTATTTGTCGACGTGCAGTATTTGGATGAGTACTTGTATGATTACTTTATACGCTTCCTTGATTCGATATAGGTTTTAATAATCTCTGTTTCGTAGACATACACTCTTCAAATTTCATACACAAATCTCTTTCGGATACATCTCGACCTAAAGCAGGTCAACACAGCTGTTAGTGACTTACTTGTCGTAGATGTTGAAATCGGTTTCTTTGTTTTCCCTTATTTCAATTTATTGATTACCTCCCCTCTTCAAATTTCGTAACAGATTACCTAATGAATGCATTCCGTCCCAAAGTCGGTAGACAAATATGTATAGTTATCGACCCTATTGCATTACGCTATGCCATTGAAGACTTGTTTAAAACAATAATATTCAAACATATTTTTCATTTGTTGAATCACCATAAAGTGTCATCTACATTGGAATATGGATATTTATTATATACTTTACAGTGTAATAGTGGATTTTATGATTAAAACAAAACATTATATTTAACTCCTTTTTTCCAAAATAAGGGAGGTTGCGCAACTACGATAGTCTTGTTAAGCAAAATACAGAAACATTTATTCCTCTTTGTATTTATATTAATCTAGAGTCATTGAAAGCTTTATCATGAAGGAAAATTAAGCATTTAATGATCATCGAACTGTCATCTGCTACAAAAGCTCAAAACATCAAAATAGAAAGCTTTGAGATAAGCAAATTTGAAATTGAATATGATTCTGAAGGAGAGTTTTTCCTAAAAGATGTAAACTTTTAATTAATTAACAGTAGCAATACTAATGTCCAGTCTACAAATTATGATGATTTTAGGGGTGTTCAATCTACTGCATTAAGCAATAAAGCAAATTGGATGTTACAATATTAAGGACATAGATACATGTGCACCAGATTAAATGTTATGGAAGCAACTTTTCTGATAAGCATTTAATCAAGTACGGTTCCTATTCAAGCATAATTATACGTGCACCGAATTCAATCAATTTAGAAATTCGTACGGACAGCAAATGTGTATATAAGTTATGTTCAGATTACAGTTCAGTCTCTGGGTATACAGGAGCTGAATGCAGTTAAACTGGAACTAATGTCCTTCCTTTCACACCTTTGCTGCCCGCCGATAATGAAACAATACAACATTTAAACACATCTAATAGTTGAGATCCAAACGTTCCATCACTGGACAATGCAGGTGCACTTCAAGTACATGCCACGCCAGTTATTGTTGACTAGGTAAGTGAATCCAGATGAAGACATCAACTAAACATATATAACTCAGAAAATGCAACAGGATCTTGCAACATCAAACACTATCGTTTGAATACAAGTATTGGCAGATAATGAAATGTCTTAAATTTACTCAATATTATAATTATACAAATTGATGACACTATTATCTATTTAAAGCAATGATACTTTGAAATGTAAGCTCTAAGCATCTCTTACAAATTTGTTACAGGAAGAAAACATAGAATGTCAGGGGTGTACATGGAGGACAAACAACTGCACGGTGGGTGAAAATTACTCTATACGCGAACAACGCAATACGTTTCCTCCAATAAGCTTGACTATACTATAGATTAAACTATACTAATAACAGCACATACAAATACTTTTTAAACTATATTTTAATAGATTTTGCAAATAAAATGGGCGTGGCATGTGTTGAAAAACAAGCCCCGAGCATGGGCTTAACAATTGGGCTGCCGGTAAGCACAAAATACCATTATGGCATTATGGTAAGCCTTTACCTGCTTACTGTAGAAAGCATTAAGCAATAAAGCAAATTGAATATTACAATATTAAGGTCGTAAATAAATGTGCACCAAATTAAATGTTCATTATGAAAGCAACTTTTCTGATAGGCATTTAAGCAAATGTTGAAAGTACGGTTAATATTGAAGTATAATTACACGTGCACCGAATTCAATCAATTCAAATGTTTTTTAGCATTCGTACGGACAGCAAATGTGTATGTAATTTATGTTTAGATTACAATTCAGTCTCTGAGTACACAGGAGCTGAATAAAGTTAAACTGGAACTTATATGTCCTTCCTTTCACACCTTCGTTGACCGCCATATTGATGGGAGCTCGAGCAGTCAGTATTATGACCCTTGATTTTCTAAAATGTGCTATAATTTGTCTCATTAGCACAATAGTGCCTTCACTTTTCACTGGATCTTTACCAAACTTTGCCATATTGTGAATATCATTGAAAGCTAAAACAAGTACGAAAAATATTCAGCCTTAACTAGTAACACCAGCGTTGTGGCCTTTTATTTTCATTAAAATGTTATAGTTTGCCTCGTTAACACAATAGGGCCTTTATTTTTCATCCGATCTTCACTAAACTTGGCCGAATTGTTGAAATTGATGAAAGCTTGGACAAAAATGAGATTTAGGGTCCTATAAAAACCACAGCGTCCAAACGCAGTGGCATCGTAGGTCCGCCACAAGTTCGAAACATAATTAAACTCTATTTAATGTTATTAAATAGGCCTTCGATATGGATAAAATGGACACGGTGACTGTAGTATAATCGGTCTTCAATTTTGAAATCGGCCCTCGATGTGGGATCTACACTCATTCTGAGTATTACAGATTTATGAATTTTATTCTTCGGAAAAGATTAAGAAAATAGAAGTTCTTAAATCAAGTTAACATATGTATTAAAAATCAAATCGTAAAATTATGTTATTTTTCACTGCAATACGCCGTACACAATAATTGAAATAATCCGTATTTTAACATCAACGTGATTCTGAAGAATTTAGACAAACAAATTAACAAACAAATGTTAAAATGTTATACGTTGATAACAAAATCCTAGCTGTCTGTACATAATAGAAATGTATATGTCGTGATGTAAGAGAAGTTGTAAATAAAAAATAAAGTGCCACCGTCATGTTTGATTCACTCTGGAAATTAACTAGGCCTGTATGTTCTAGTAATTAGCAGGTTTATGAACAGATAAAAATACGTGAAAAAGTCTTACCATACCCTTTTAGCTGTAGCAATGATGTGTATTCGTTAAAAACAGATTTGCAACTGCTCGTTGCAGATAATTGTCTTTATTTTATATATTTTAACCGATTCAGGAGTACCAATACCCGGTGTACGATTACATACGTTGATATCAGGTTATTCCTAAATATCTGAATTATTTTACCTTTTTCAAATACTTCTTTACTAAATTTAAATGCATAACTATACAAAACATATACCCAGGAAATATAGCAATATATATACATGCAGTACCTACTGCGAAACTTAAAAAAAGTTTTGTCAATGTCAGATTATTCTGACACATAAGAGTTTTATATTGTCATTTAAGGTTATTTAAATCAACGTGATTATCTGGAATATTCTAAAGATTATATGACAGTATAAATAAGGCCTTTCGACATTGTCAGTTGTTTAGTATTTGGTTCAGTATTTACTTCAGAGTTCAGTATCAAGTTAAAACAAACATTGTGAAGATATTTGATGTTTTTAACATATATATTACATCAACAGTTATTGTGCTCATCTAAACTAAAGGTAAAATTGGATTATTTAGACTATTGTAAATAACTAAACCAGGAAATACTTAAAATATAATTGAATTAAAGGAACACTTGACAATTTATTTTAAAGAGACACTAGCCAATATTATATGGACTTTATTCCTAAATCGTATTTAAAAGAAATACTGGGTTTAATGTATGTGTATTCTGTAATTGAATATTTGTCATTGTACTATTTGATTAAATGTATGGTTTGCATTTTAAAAAAAACGTGTTGTTGATGGTTTTCCACCACCTTTCTTGTTACATTTTACCCAACATTTGAAAGAAAGTGCAACATCTTTTGAATATGATAATTAAATACCGACAACTAAGGGGTGTCTATTTTGTCGCCGATAATTCACTCATTATCTGTTAAAGAGCAAACCACATTGTGTTCGTCGTTACAATAAATACTGTAGATTCCAGTAATGGTTCAATGCATATATATATATTATTAAATAAAATAACCCAAAAAAAGGCAAAAAATAAATGATATAATGGTATATAAAAACGCTTTGCATCAAACTATTTTAGATGTCTACTGATCAGTTATTTAAGACATAGATTTGCTTATATTAAAAAAATGGATATTAAACATGTATTCACATATCTTTCAGTCACAGTTGCAATATCTCAAGGGTTTCCATGAAAACAAATGAAGGTTTTATTTTTCGTTTAATTATTTATCGCAAGAAACCGAAAGGTTTGTGGTGATATTTGAATGAGAACCTTCACACTGCCATTCTGTCCGTCAGCACATCCGTCAGTCACACTTTTAGTTTCCGGATCCTGACTTCAACAACGCTGAAATTATTTGCGGAACTTCCTCCTGATATCATTATAGTGTATGTTTTGTATACAGTGTGTCGTTCCATAAAAACAACATAATAGTCGATTTGTCAAAACATTTGTTTACAAAAAAACGTCTAATGTTTCTTAATGAAACGTGGTACGTACATATATTTTACACATATATATATATATATACAACGCTAATGGTATTTTTGTGATATGGTGTGGGAGTGTAATACATCTATGGTATAAATACAATAATACACTAGTGTAATAAGATATGGCTTCTCTCTATGGTGAATCTTTGCATAGGTACCTGATATCATAATCATGTAATATGAATCCTCTGTCGTATCAATTTACGCTATGGTTGTCGTTATTTGACGGAAAAGCCCGAAGATATCCAACGCGTTCAAAAGTAAAGCCTTAGTATCACCCGGTTTCCGAAATCAATCATTTTAGGTTCACTAGGTGGCTAAGTGGGCTAAGGTGTCTGCTGTTGGGCGAGGCACTGTTGTCGCGGTTGTTTTTTAGGGCTGTGGGTTCGAATCAGTTGGTAAGTGGTTGGTACAAAGTATTCTCCACACACAGTACATTATGAATTCATGTTCATGTCGATGAAGACAAGTATGTGTTAGGTACATGTCTGGTAGAGTTCTAAAACTTGCACAAACACATTGTAAAACATATATAATAATAACACAAGATGAGCATTATATCAATCAACATTCATTAGTAACTAAATTTTGATATATTATTTTACATTACTATGAGTAATTGTATAATGGTAATTTAAGTTACATTATTAGAACAGACACCGAGCTATGAGTATCTGCATTATGGTATTTTACGTTTCATTATTAAAACAACACAGCAATAGTGGTACAGTATGTTACATTATTAGAACAGACACCATGCTATGAGTAATTGCATTATGGTAGTTAGTCATTATTAGAACAACACAGCGAAAGTTGTACTTGAAATATGGTATTTTACGTTACATTTATTATTACATGCATTAGTACAGAAACATCTATATGAGTCATTGCAGCATCATGGTACTTTATCTTACAACATTAGTACAGAAACATGTAAATGAGTCATTGCAGCATCATTGTACTTTATCATACAACATTAGAACAGAAACATCTATATGAGTCATTGCAACATCATGGTACTTTATCTTACAACATTAGAACAGAAACATCTATATGAGTCATTGCAGCATCATGATACTTTTTCTTACAACATTAGTACAGAAACATCTATATGAGTCATTGCAGCATCATGGCATTTTATTTTACAACATTAGAACAGAAACATCTACATGAGTCATTGCAGCATCATGGTACTTTATCTTACAACATTAGTACAAAAACGTCTATATGAGTCATTGCAGCATCATGGTACTTTAACTTACAACATTAGAACAGAAACATCTATATGGTCATTGCATCAACATGGTACTTTATCTTACAACATTAGTACAGTAACATCTATATGAGTCATTGCGGCATCATGGTATTTTATATTACAACATTAGTACAGAAACATCTATATGAGTCATTGCAGCATCATTATACTTTATCTTACAACATTTGACCAGAAACATCTTCATGAGTCAATGCAGCATCATGGTACTTTATCTTACAACATTGGTAAAGAAACATCTATTTGAGTCATTGCAGCATCATGGTACTTTATCCTACAATATTAGAACGGAAACATCCATATGAGTCATTCAGCATCATGGTACTTTATCTTACAACATTAGTACAGAAACATATATATGAGTCATTGCAGCATCATGGTTCTTTATTTTACAACATTAGTACAGAAACATCTGTATGAGTCATTGCAGCATCATGGTACTTTATCTTACAACATTAGTACAGAAACATCTATATGAGTCATTGCAGCATCATGGTACTTTATCTTACAACATTAGTACAGAAACATCTATATAAGTCATTGCAGTATCATGGTACTTTATCTTACAACATTAGTACAGAAACATTTATATGAGTCATTGCATCATCAAGTTACTTTATCTTACAACTCTAGTACAGTAACACCTATATGAGTCATTGCAGCATCATGGTACTTTATCTTACAACATTAGTACCGAAACATCTATATGAGTCATTGCAGTATCTTGGTAGTTTATCTTACAACATTAGTACCGACACATCTATATGAGTCATTGCAGCATCATGGTACTTTATCTTACAACATTAGAAGAGAAACATCTATATGAGTCATTGCAGCATCATGGTACTTTATATTACAACATTAGTACAGAAACATCTATATGAGTCATTGCATCATCATGGTACTTTATCTTACAACATTAGCACAGTAACATCTATATGAGTCAATGCAGCATCATGGTACTTTATCTTACAACATTAGAACAGAAACAGCTACATAAATCATTGCAGCATCATGGTACTTTATCTTACAACATTAATACAGAAACATCTATATGAGTCATTGCAGCATCATGGCACTTTATCTTACAACATTAGTACAAAAATCATCTATATGAGTCATTGCATTATCATGGTACTTTATCTTACAACATTAGTACCGAAACATCTATATGAGTCATTGCAGCATCATGGTACTTTATCTTACAACATAAGAACAGAAACATCTATATGAGTCATTGCAGCATCATGGTACTTTATCTTACAACTGTAGTACAGAAACATCTATATGATTCATTGCGGCATCATGGTACTTTATCTTACAACAATAGTACAGAAACATCTATATGAGTCATTGCCGCATAAAGGTTACCCTTTCTTACAACATTAGTACAGAAACATCTATATGAGTCATTGCAGCATCATGGTACTTTATCTTACAACATTAGTACAGAAACATCTATATGAGTCATTGCATCATCATGGTACTTTATCTTTCAACATTAGTACAGAAACATATATATGAGACATTGCAGCATCATGGTACTTTATCTTACAACATTAAAACAGAAACATTTATATGAGTCATTGCAACATCATGGTACTTTATCTTACAACATTAGAACAGAAACATCTATATGAGTCATTGCAGCATCATGGTACTTTATCTTACAACATAAGAACAGAAACATCTACATGAGTCATTGCAGCATCATGGTACTTTATCTTACAATATTAGTACAGAAACGTCTATATGAGTCATTGCAGCATCATGGTACTTTATCTTACAACATTAGTACAGAAACATCTATATGAATCATTGCAGCATCATGGTATTTTATCTTACAACACTAGTACAGAAACATCTATAATGTATGAGTCATTGCAGCATCATTGTACTTTATCTTACAACATTAGAACAGAAACATCTATATGAGTCATTGCAGCATCATGGTACTTTATCTTACAACATTAGCACAGAAACATCTATATGAGTCATTGCAGCATCATGGTACTTTATCCTACAACATTAGAACGGAAATATCTATATGAGTCATTGCAGCATCATGGTACTTTATCTTACAACATTAGTACAGAAACATCTATATCAGTCATTGCAGCATCATGGTACTTTATCTTACAACATTAGAACAGAAACATCTAAATGAGTCATTGCAGCATCATGGTACTTTATCTTACAACATTAGTAAAGAAACATCTATATGAGTCATTGCAGCATCATGGTTACCCTTTCTTACAACATTAGTAAAGAAACATCTATATGAGTCATTGCAGCATCATGGTTACCCTATCTTACAACATTAGTACAGAAACATATATATGAGTCATTGCAGCATCATGGTACTTTATCTTACAACATTAGTACAGAAACATCTATATGAGTCATTGCATCATCATGGTACTTTATCTTACAACATTAGTACAGAAACATCTATATGAGTCATTGTAGCATCATGGTACTTTATCTTACAACATTAGAACAGAAAAATCTATATGAGTCATTGCAGCATCATTGTACTTTATCTTACAACATTAGTACCGAAACATCTACATGAGTCATTGCAGAATCGTTGTACTTTATCTTACAACATTAGTACAGAAACATCTATATGAGTCATTACACCATCATAGTACTTTATCTTACAACATTAGAACAGAAACATCTACATGAGTCATTGCAGCATCATGGTACTATTTCTTACAATATTAGTACAGAAACGTCTATATGAGTCATTGCAGCATCATGGTACTTTATCTTACAACATTAGTACAGAAACATCTATAGGAGTCATTGCAGCATCATGGTACTTTATCTTACAACATTAGTACAGAAACATCTATATGAGTCATTGCAGCATCATGGTACTTTATCTTACAACCTTAGAACAGAAACATCTATATGAGTCATTGCAGCATCATTGTACTTTATCTTACAACATTAGAACAGAAACATCTATATGAGTCATTGCAGCATCATGGTTATTTATCTTACAACATTAGTACAGAAACATCTATATGAGTCATTGCAGCATCATGGTACTTTATCTTACAACATTAGAACAGAAACATCTATATGAGTCATTGCAGCATGATGGTAATTTATCTTACAATATTAGTACAGAAACATCTATATGAGTCATTGCAGCATCAAGGTTACCCTATCTTACAACATTAGTACAGAAACATATATATGAGTCATTGCAGCATCATGGTACTTTATCTTACAACTTTTGTACAGAAACATCTATATGAGTCATTGCATCATCATGGTACTTTATCTTTCAACATTAGTACAGAAACATCTATATGAGTCATTGCAGCATCATGGTACTTTATCTTACAAAATTAGCACAGAAACATCTATATGAGTCATTGCAGCATCATGGTACTTTATCCTACAACATTAGAACGGAAATATCTATATGAGTCATTGCAGCATCATGGTACTTTATCTTAAAACATTAGTACAGAAACATCTATATCAGTCATTGCAGCATCATGGTACTTTATCTTACAACATTAGTACAGAAACATCTATATGAGTCATTGCAGCATCATTGTACTTTATCTTACAACATTAGAACATAAACATCTATATGAGTCATTGCAGCATCATGGTACTTTATCTTACAACATTAGTACTGAAACATCTATATGAGTCATTGCAGCATCATGATACTTTATCTTACAACATTAGAACAGAAACATCTATATGAGTCATTGCAGCATCATGGTACTTTATCTTACATCATTAGTACAGAAACATCTATATAAGTCAATGCAGCATCATGGTACTTTATCTTACAACATTAGAACAGAAACATCTATATGAGCCATTGCTGCATCATGGTACTTTATCTTACAACATTAGTACAGAAACATCTATATGAGTCATTGCAGCATCATGGTACTTTATCTTACAACATTAATACAGAAACATCTATATGAGCCATTGCATCATCATGGTACTTTATCTTGCAACATTAGAACAGAAACATCTATATAAATCATTGCAGCATCATTGAACTTTATCTTACAACATTAGAACAGAAACATCTATACGAGTCATTGCGGCATCATGGTACTATATCTTACAACATTAGTACAGAAACATCTATATGAGCCATTGCAGCATCATGGTACTTTATCTTACAACATTAGTACAGAAACATTTATATGAGCCATTGCAGCATCATGGTACTTTATCTTACAACATTAGAACAGAAACATTTATATGAGCCATTGAGGCATCATGGTACTTTATCTTACAACATTAGTACAGAAACATCAATATGAGTCATTACAGCATCATGGTACTTTATCTTTCAACATTAGAACAGAAACATCTATATGAGTCATTGCAGCATCATGTTACTTTATCTTACAACATTAGTACAGAAACATGTAAATGAGTCATTGCAGCATCATGGTACTTTATCATACAACATTAGAACAGAAACATCTATATGAGTCATTGCAACATCATGGTACTTTATCTTACAACATTAGAACAGAAACATCTATATGAGTCATTGCAGCATCATGATACTTTTTCTTACAACATTAGTACAGAAACATCTATATGAGTCATTGCAGCATCATGGTATTTTATTTTACAACATTAGAACAGAAACATCTACATGAGTCATTGCAGCATCATGGTACTTTATCTTACAACATTAGTACAAAAACGTCTATATGAGTCATTGCAGCATCATGGTACTTTAACTTACAACATTAGAACAGAAATATCTATATGAGTCATTGCATCAACATGGTACTTTATCTTACAACATTAGTACAGTAACATCTATATGAGTCATTGCGGCATCATGGTATTTTATATTACAACATTAGTACAGAAACATCTATATGAGTCATTGCAGCATCAGTGTACTTTATCTTACAACATTAGACCAGAAACATCTTCATGAGTCAATGCAGCATCATGGTACTTTATCTTACAACATTGGTAAAGAAACATCTATTTGAGTCATTGCAGCATCATGGTACTTTATCCTACAATATTAGAACGGAAACATCCATATGAGTCATTCAGCATCATGGTACTTTATCTTACAATATTAGTACAGAAACATATATATGAGTCATTGCAGCATCATGGTTCTTTATCTTACAACATTAGTACAGAAACATCTGTATGAGTCATTGCAGCATCATGGTACTATATCTTACAACATTAGTACAGAAACATCTATATGAGTCATTGCAGCATCATTGTACTTTATCTTACAACATTAGAACAGAAACATCTATATGAGTCATTGCAGCATCATGGTTATTTATCTTACAACATTAGTACAGAAACATCTATATGAGTCATTGCAGCATCATGGTACTTTATCTTACAACATTAGAACAGAAACATCTATATGAGTCATTGCAGCATGATGGTAATTTATCTTACAATATTAGTACAGAAACATCTATATGAGTCATTGCAGCATCAAGGTTACCCTATCTTACAACATTAGTACAGAAACATATATATGAGTCATTGCAGCATCATGGTACTTTATCTTACAACTTTTGTACAGAAACATCTATATGAGTCATTGCATCATCATGGTACTTTATCTTTCAACATTAGTACAGAAACATCTATATGAGTCATTGCAGCATCATGGTACTTTATCTTACAAAATTAGCACAGAAACATCTATATGAGTCATTGCAGCATCATGGTACTTTATCCTACAACATTAGAACGGAATTATCTATATGAGTCATTGCAGCATCATGGTACTTTATCTTAAAACATTAGTACAGAAACATCTATATCAGTCATTGCAGCATCATGGTACTTTATCTTACAACATTAGTACAGAAACATCTATATGAGTCATTGCAGCATCATTGTACTTTATCTTACAACATTAGAACATAAACATCTATATGAGTCATTGCAGCATCATGGTACTTTATCTTACAACATTAGTACTGAAACATCTATATGAGTCATTGCAGCATCATGATACTTTATCTTACAACATTAGAACAGAAACATCTATATGAGTCATTGCAGCATCATGGTACTTTATCTTACATCATTAGTACAGAAACATCTATATAAGTCAATGCAGCATCATGGTACTTTATCTTACAACATTAGAACAGAAACATCTATATGAGCCATTGCTGCATCATGGTACTTTATCTTACAACATTAGTACAGAAACATCTATATGAGTCATTGCAGCATCATGGTACTTTATCTTACAACATTAATACAGAAACATCTATATGAGCCATTGCATCATCATGGTACTTTATCTTGCAACATTAGAACAGAAACATCTATATAAATCATTGCAGCATCATTGAACTTTATCTTACAACATTAGAACAGAAACATCTATACGAGTCATTGCGGCATCATGGTACTATATCTTACAACATTAGTACAGAAACATCTATATGAGCCATTGCAGCATCATGGTACTTTATCTTACAACATTAGTACAGAAACATTTATATGAGCCATTGCAGCATCATGGTACTTTATCTTACAACATTAGAACAGAAACATTTATATGAGCCATTGAGGCATCATGGTACTTTATCTTACAACATTAGTACAGAAACATCAATATGAGTCATTGCAGCATCAAGGTTACCCTATCTTACAACATTAGTACAGAAACATATATATGAGTCATTGCAGCATCATGGTACTTTATCTTACAACTTTTGTACAGAAACATCTATATGAGTCATTGCATCATCATGGTACTTTATCTTTCAACATTAGTACAGAAACATCTATATGAGTCATTGCAGCATCATGGTACTTTATCTTACAAAATTAGCACAGAAACATCTATATGAGTCATTGCAGCATCATGGTACTTTATCCTACAACATTAGAACAGAAATATCTATATGAGTCATTGCAGCATCATGGTACTTTATCTTAAAACATTAGTACAGAAACATCTATATCAGTCATTGCAGCATCATGGTACTTTATCTTACAACATTAGTACAGAAACATCTATATGAGTCATTGCAGCATCATTGTACTTTATCTTACAACATTAGAACATAAACATCTATATGAGTCATTGCAGCATCATGGTACTTTATCTTACAACATTAGTACTGAAACATCTATATGAGTCATTGCAGCATCATGATACTTTATCTTACAACATTAGAACAGAAACATCTATATGAGTCATTGCAGCATCATGGTACTTTATCTTACATCATTAGTACAGAAACATCTATATAAGTCAATGCAGCATCATGGTACTTTATCTTACAACATTAGTACAGAAACATCTATATGAGTCATTGCAGCATCATGGTACTTTATCTTACAACATTAATACAGAAACATCTATATGAGCCATTGCATCATCATGGTACTTTATCTTGCAACATTAGAACAGAAACATCTATATAAATCATTGCAGCATCATTGAACTTTATCTTACAACATTAGAACAGAAACATCTATACGAGTCATTGCGGCATCATGGTACTATATCTTACAACATTAGTACAGAAACATCTATATGAGCCATTGCAGCATCATGGTACTTTATCTTACAACATTAGTACAGAAACATTTATATGAGCCATTGCAGCATCATGGTACTTTATCTTACAACATTAGAACAGAAACATCTATATGAGTCATTGCAGCATCATGGTACTTTATCTTACATCATTAGTACAGAAACATCTATATAAGTCAATGCAGCATCATGGTACTTTATCTTACAACATTAGAACAGAAACATCTATATGAGCCATTGCTGCATCATGGTACTTTATCTTACAACATTAGTACAGAAACATCTATATGAGTCATTGCAGCATCATGGTACTTTATCTTACAACATTAATACAGAAACATCTATATGAGCCATTGCATCATCATGGTACTTTATCTTGCAACATTAGAACAGAAACATCTATATAAATCATTGCAGCATCATTGAACTTTATCTTACAACATTAGAACAGAAACATCTATACGAGTCATTGCGGCATCATGGTACTATATCTTACAACATTAGTACAGAAACATCTATATGAGCCATTGCAGCATCATGGTACTTTATCTTACAACATTAGTACAGAAACATTTATATGAGCCATTGCAGCATCATGGTACTTTATCTTACAACATTAGAACAGAAACATTTATATGAGCCATCGAGGCATCATGGTACTTTATCTTACAACATTAGTACAGAAACATCAATATGAGTCATTACAGCATCATGGTACTTTATCTTTCAACATTAGAACAGAAACATCTATATGAGTCATTGCAGCATCATGTTACTTTATCTTACAACATTAGTACAGAAACATGTAAATGAGTCATTGCAGCATCATGGTACTTTATCATACAACATTAGAACAGAAATATCTATATGAGTCATTGCAACATCATGGTACTTTATCTTACAACATTAGAACAGAAACATCTATATGAGTCATTGCAGCATCATGATACTTTTTCTTACAACATTAGTACAGAAACATCTATATGAGTCATTGCAGCATCATGGTATTTTATTTTACAACATTAGAACAGAAACATCTACATGAGTCATTGCAGCATCATGGTACTTTATCTTACAACATTAGTACAAAAACGTCTATATGAGTCATTGCAGCATCATGGTACTTTAACTTACAACATTAGAACAGAAATATCTATATGAGTCATTGCATCAACATGGTACTTTATCTTACAACATTAGTACAGTAACATCTATATGAGTCATTGCGGCATCATGGTATTTTATATTACAACATTAGTACAGAAACATCTATATGAGTCATTGCAGCATCAGTGTACTTTATCTTACAACATTAGACCAGAAACATCTTCATGAGTCAATGCAGCATCATGGTACTTTATCTTACAACATTGGTAAAGAAACATCTATTTGAGTCATTGCAGCATCATGGTACTTTATCCTACAATATTAGAACGGAAACATCCATATGAGTCATTCAGCATCATGGTACTTTATCTTACAACATTAGTACAGAAACATATATATGAGTCATTGCAGCATCATGGTTCTTTATCTTACAACATTAGTACAGAAACATCTGTATGAGTCATTGCAGCATCATGGTACTATATCTTACAACATTAGTACAGAAACATCTATATGAGTCATTGCAGCATCATGGTACTTTATCTTACAACATTAGTACAGAAACATCTATATGAGTCATTGCAGTATCATGGTACTTTATCTTACAACATTAGTACAGAAACATTTATATGAGTCATTGCATCATCAAGGTACTTTATCTTACAACATTAGTACAGTAACACCTATATGAGTCATTGCAGCATCATGGTACTTTATCTTACAACATTAGTACAGAAACATCTATATGAGTCATTGCAGTATCTTGGTACTTTATCTTACAACATTAGTACCGACACATCTATATGAGTCATTGCAGCATCATGGTACTTTATCTTACAACATTAGAAGAGAAAGATCCATATGAGTCATTGCAGCATCATGGTACTTTATATTACAACATTAGTACAGAAACATCTATATGAGTCATTGCATCAACATGGTACTTTATCTTACAACATTAGTACAGTAACATCTATATGAGTCATTGCAGCATCATGGTACTTTATATTACAACATTAGTACAGAAACATCTATATGAGTCATTGCATCATCATGGTACTTTTATCTTACAACATTAGTACAGTAACATCTATATGAGTCATTGCAGCATCATGGTACTTTATCTTACAACATTAGAACAGAAACAGCTACATAAATCATTGCAGCATCATGGTACTTTATCTTACAACATTAGTACAGAAACATCTATATGAGTCATTGCAGCATCATGGCACTTTATCTTACAACATTAGTACAAAAAACATCTATATGAGTCATTGCAGTATCATGGTACTTTATCTTACAACATTAGTACCGAAACATCTATATGAGTCATTGCAGCATCATGGTACTTTATCTTACAACATAAGAACAGAAACATCTATATGAGTCATTGCAGCATCATGGTACTTTATCTTACAACCTTAGTACAGAAACATCTATATGATTCATTGCGTCATCATGGTACTTTATCTTACAACATTAGTACAGAAACATCTATATGAGTCATTGCAGCATCATGGTACTTTATCATACAACATTAATACAGAAACATCTATATTAGTCATTGCATCATCATGTTACTTTACCTTACAACATTAGTACAGAAACATTTATATGAGCCATTGCAGCATCATGGTACTTTATCTTACAACATTAGAACAGAAACATTTATATGAGCCATTGAGGCATCATGGTACTTTATCTTACAACATTAGTACAGAAACATCAATATGAGTCATTACAGCATCATGGTACTTTATCTTTCAACATTAGAACAGAAACATCTATATGAGTCATTGCAGCATCATGTTACTTTATCTTACAACATTAGTACAGAAACATGTAAATGAGTCATTGCAGCATCATGGTACTTTATCATACAACATTAGAACAGAAACATCTATATGAGTCATTGCAACATCATGGTACTTTATCTTACAACATTAGAACAGAAACATCTATATGAGTCATTGCAGCATCATGATACTTTTTCTTACAACATTAGTACAGAAACATCTATATGAGTCATTGCAGCATCAAGGTACTTTATCTTACAACATTAGTACAGTAACACCTATATGAGTCATTGCAGCATCATGGTACTTTATCTTACAACATTAGTACAGAAACATCTATATGAGTCATTGCAGTATCTTGGTACTTTATCTTACAACATTAGTACCGACACATCTATATGAGTCATTGCAGCATCATGGTACTTTATCTTACAACATTAGAAGAGAAAGATCCATATGAGTCATTGCAGCATCATGGTACTTTATATTACAACATTAGTACAGAAACATCTATATGAGTCATTGCATCAACATGGTACTTTATCTTACAACATTAGTACAGTAACATCTATATGAGTCATTGCAGCATCATGGTACTTTATATTACAACATTAGTACAGAAACATCTATATGAGTCATTGCATCATCATGGTACTTTTATCTTACAACATTAGTACAGTAACATCTATATGAGTCATTGCAGCATCATGGTACTTTATCTTACAACATTAGAACAGAAACAGCTACATAAATCATTGCAGCATCATGGTACTTTATCTTACAACATTAGTACAGAAACATCTATATGAGTCATTGCAGCATCATGGCACTTTATCTTACAACATTAGTACAAAAAACATCTATATGAGTCATTGCAGTATCATGGTACTTTATCTTACAACATTAGTACCGAAACATCTATATGAGTCATTGCAGCATCATGGTACTTTATCTTACAACATAAGAACAGAAACATCTATATGAGTCATTGCAGCATCATGGTACTTTATCTTACAACCTTAGTACAGAAACATCTATATGATTCATTGCGTCATCATGGTACTTTATCTTACAACATTAGTACAGAAACATCTATATGAGTCATTGCAGCATCATGGTACTTTATCATACAACATTAATACAGAAACATCTATATTAGTCATTGCATCATCATGTTACTTTACCTTACAACATTAGTACAGAAACATTTATATGAGCCATTGCAGCATCATGGTACTTTATCTTACAACATTAGAACAGAAACATTTATATGAGCCATTGAGGCATCATGGTACTTTATCTTACAACATTAGTACAGAAACATCAATATGAGTCATTACAGCATCATGGTACTTTATCTTTCAACATTAGAACAGAAACATCTATATGAGTCATTGCAGCATCATGTTACTTTATCTTACAACATTAGTACAGAAACATGTAAATGAGTCATTGCAGCATCATGGTACTTTATCATACAACATTAGAACAGAAACATCTATATGAGTCATTGCAACATCATGGTACTTTATCTTACAACATTAGAACAGAAACATCTATATGAGTCATTGCAGCATCATGATACTTTTTCTTACAACATTAGTACAGAAACATCTATATGAGTCATTGCAGCATCATGGTATTTTATTTTACAACATTAGAACAGAAACATCTACATGAGTCATTGCAGCATCATGGTACTTTATCTTACAACATTAGTACAAAAACGTCTATATGAGTCATTGCAGCATCATGGTACTTTAACTTACAACATTAGAACAGAAATATCTATATGAGTCATTGCATCAACATGGTACTTTATCTTACAACATTAGTACAGTAACATCTATATGAGTCATTGCGGAATCATGGTATTTTATATTACAACATTAGTACAGAAACATCTATATGAGTCATTGCAGCATCAGTGTACTTTATCTTACAACATTAGACCAGAAACATCTTCATGAGACAATGCAGCATCATGGTACTTTATCTTACAACATTGGTAAAGAAACATCTATTTGAGTCATTGCAGCATCATGGTACTTTATCCTACAATATTAGAACGGAAACATCCATATGAGTCATTCAGCATCATGGTACTTTATCTTACAACATTAGTACAGAAACATATATATGAGTCATTGCAGCATCATGGTTCTTTATCTTACAACATTAGTACAGAAACATCTGTATGAGTCATTGCAGCATCATGGTACTATATCTTACAACATTAGTACAGAAACATCTATATGAGTCATTGCAGCATCATGGTACTTTATCTTACAACATTAGTACAGAAACATCTATATGAGTCATTGCAGTATCATGGTACTTTATCTTACAACATTAGTACAGAAACATTTATATGAGTCATTGCATCATCAAGGTACTTTATCTTACAACATTAGTACAGTAACACCTATATGAGTCATTGCAGCATCATGGTACTTTATCTTACAACATCAGTACCGAAACATCTATATGAGTCATTGCAGTATCTTGGTACTTTATCTTACAACATTAGTACCGACACATCTATATGAGTCATTGCAGCATCATGGTACTTTATCTTACAACATTAGAAGAGAAAGATCCATATGAGTCATTGCAGCATCATGGTACTTTATATTACAACATTAGTACAGAAACATCTATATGAGTCATTGCATCAACATGGTACTTTATCTTACAACATTAGTACAGTAACATCTATATGAGTCATTGCAGCATCATGGTACTTTATATTACAACATTAGTACAGAAACATCTATATGAGTCATTGCATCATCATGGTACTTTTATCTTACAACATTAGTACAGTAACATCTATATGAGTCATTGCAGCATCATGGTACTTTATCTTACAACATTAGAACAGAAACAGCTACATAAATCATTGCAGCATCATGGTACTTTATCTTACAACATTAGTACAGAAACATCTATATGAGTCATTGCAGCATCATGGCACTTTATCTTACAACATTAGTACAAAAAACATCTATATGAGTCATTGCAGTATCATGGTACTTTATCTTACAACATTAGTACCGAAACATCTATATGAGTCATTGCAGCATCATGGTACTTTATCTTACAACATAAGAACAGAAACATCTATATGAGTCATTGCAGCATCATGGTACTTTATCTTACAACTTTAGTACAGAAACATCTATATGATTCATTGCGTCATCATGGTACTTTATCTTACAACATTAGTACAGAAACATCTATATGAGTCATTGCAGCATCATGGTACTTTATCATACAACATTAGTACAGAAACATCTATATTAGTCATTGCATCATCATGTTACTTTACCTTACAACATTAGTACAGAAACATCTATATGAGTCATTGCAGCATCATTGTACTTTATCTTATAACATTAGAACAGAAACATCTATATGAGTCATTGCAGCATCATGGTATTTTATCTTACAACATTAGTACAGAAACATCTATATGAGTCATTGCAGCCTCATGGTACTTTATCTTACAACATTAGTACAGAAACATCTATATGAGTCATTGCATCATCATGACACTTTATCTTACAACATTAGTACAGAAACATCTATATGAGTCATTGAAGCATCATTGTACTTTATCTTACAACATTAGAACAGAAACAGCTACATAAGTCATTGCAGCATCATGGTACTTTATCTTACAACATTAGTACAGAAACATCTATATGAGTCATTGCAGCATCATGGCACTTTATCTAACAACATTAGTACAAAAACATATATATGAGTCATTGCAGCATCATGGTACTTTATATTACAACATTAGTACAGAAACATCTATATGAGTCATTGCATCATCATGGTACTTTATCTAACAACTATAGTACAGTAACATCTATATGAGTCATTGCAGCATCATGGTACTTTATCTTACAACATTAGTACAGAAACATCTATATGAGTCATTGCAGTATCTTGGTACTTTATCTTACAACATTAGTACCGACACATCTATATGAGTCATTGCAGCATCATGGTACTTTATCTTACAACATTAGAAGAGAAACATCTATATGAGTCATTGCAGCATCATTGTACTTTATCTTTCAACATTAGACCAGAAACATCTTCATGAGTCAATGCAGCATCATGGTACTTTATCTTACAACATTGGTAAAGAAACATCTATTTGAGTCATTGCAGCATCATGGTACTTTATCCTACAATATTAGAACGGAAACATCCATATGAGTCATTCAGCATCATGGTACTTTATCTTACAACATTAGTACAGAAACATATATATGAGTCATTGCAGCATCATGGTTCTTTATCTTACAACATTAGTACAGAAACATCTGTATGAGTCATTGCAGCATCATGGTACTTTATCTTACAACATTAGTACAGAAACATCTATATGAGTCATTGCAGCATCATGGTACTTTATCTTACAACATTAGTACAGAAACATATATATGAGTCATTGCAGCATCATGGTACTTTATCTTACAACTTTTGTACAGAAACATCTATATGAGTCATTGCATCATCATGGTACTTTATCTTTCAACATTAGTACAGAAACATCTATATGAGTCATTGCAGCATCATGGTACTTTATCTTTCAAAATTAGCACAGAAACATCTATATGAGTCATTGCAGCATCATGGTACTTTATCCTACAACATTAGAACGGAAATATCTATATGAGTCATTGCAGCATCATGGTACTTTATCTTAAAACATTAGTACAGAAACATCTATATCAGTTATTGCAGCATCATGGTACTTTATCTTACAACATTAGTACAGAAACATCTATATGAGTCATTGCAGCATCATTGTACTTTATCTTACAACATTAGAACATAAACATCTATATGAGTCATTGCAGCATCATGGTACTTTATCTTACAACATTATTACTGAAACATCTATATGAGTCATTGCAGCATCATGATACTTTATCTTACAACATTAGAACAGAAACATCTATATGAGTCATTGCAGCATCAAGGTACTTTATCTTACATCATTAGTACAGAAACATCTATATAAGTCAATGCAGCATCATGGTACTTTATCTTACAACATTAGAACAGAAACATCTATATGAGCCATTGCTGCATCATGGTACTTTATCTTACAACATTAGTACAGAAACATCTATATGAGTCATTGCAGCATCATGGTACTTTATCTTACAACATTAATACAGAAACATCTATATGAGCCATTGCATCATCATGGTACTTTATCTTGCAACATTAGAACAGAAACATCTATATAAATCATTGCAGCATCATTGAACTTTATCTTACAACATTAGAACAGAAACATCTACACGAGTCATTGCGGCATCATGGTACTATATCTTACAACATTAGTACAGACACATCTATATGAGCCATTGCAGCATCATGGTACTTTATCTTACAACATTAGTACAGAAACATTTATATGAGCCATTGCAGCATCATGGTACTTTATCTTACAACATTAGAACAGAAACATTTATATGAGCCATTGAGGCATCATGGTACTTTATCTTACAACATTAGTACAGAAACATCAATATGAGTCATTACAGCATCATGGTACTTTATCTTTCAACATTAGAACAGAAACATCTATATGAGTCATTGCAGCATCATGGCACTTTATCTTACAACATTAGTACAGAAACATGTAAATGAGTCATTGCAGCATCATGGTACTTTATCTTACAACATTAGTACAAAAACGTCTATATGAGTCATTGCAGCATCATGGTACTTTAACTTACAACATTAGAACAGAAATATCTATATGATTCATTGCATCAACACGGTACTTTATCTTACAACATTAGTACAGTAACATCTATATGAGTCATTGCGGCATCATGGTATTTTATATTACAACATTAGTACAGAAACATCTATATGAGTCATTGCAGCATCAGTGTACTTTATCTTACAACATTAGACCAGAAACATCTTCATGAGTCAATGCAGCATCATGGTACTTTATCTTACAACATTGGTAAAGAAACATCTATTTGAGTCATTGCAGCATCATGGTACTTTATCCTACAATATTAGAACGGAAACATCCATATGAGTCATTCAGCATCATGGTACTTTATCTTACAACATTAGTACAGAAACATATATATGAGTCATTGCAGCATCATGGTTCTTTATCTTACAACATTAGTACAGAAACATCTGTATGAGTCATTGCAGCATCATGGTACTATATCTTACAACATTAGTACAGAAACATCTATATGAGTCATTGCAGCATCATGGTACTTTATCTTACAACATTAGTACAGAAACATCTATATGAGTCATTGCAGTATCATGGTACTTTATCTTACAACATTAGTACAGAAACATTTATATGAGTCATTGCATCATCAAGGTACTTTATCTTACAACATTAGTACAGTAACACCTATATGAGTCATTGCAGCATCATGGTACTTTATCTTACAACATTAGTACCGAAACATCTATATGAGTCATTGCAGTATCTTGGTACTTTATCTTACAACATTAGTACCGACACATCTATATGAGTCATTGCAGCATCATGGTACTTTATCTTACAACATTAGAAGAGAAAGATCCATATGAGTCATTGCAGCATCATGGTACTTTATATTACAACATTAGTACAGAAACATCTATATGAGTCATTGCATCATCATGGTACTTTATCTTACAACATTAGTACAATAACATCTATATGAGTCATTGCAGCATCATGGTACTTTATATTACAACATTAGTACAGAAACATCTATATGAGTCATTGCATCATCATGGTACTTTTATCTTACAACATTAGTACAGTAACATCTATATGAGTCATTGCAGCATCATGGTACTTTATCTTACAACATTAGAACAGAAACAGCTACATAAATCATTGCAGCATCATGGTACTTTATCTTACAAAATTAGTACAGAAACATCTATATGAGTCATTGCAGCATCATGGCACTTTATCTTACAACATTAGTACAAAAAACATCTATATGAGTCATTGCAGTATCATGGTACTTTATCTTACAACATTAGTACCGAAACATCTATATGAGTCATTGCAGCATCATGGTACTTTATCTTACAACATAAGAACAGAAACATCTATATGAGTCATTGCAGCATCATGGTACTTTATCTTACAACTTTAGTACAGAAACATCTATATGATTCATTGCGTCATCATGGTACTTTATCTTACAACATTAGTACAGAAACATCTATATGAGTCATTGCAGCATCATGGTACTTTATCATACAACATTAGTACAGAAACATCTATATTAGTCATTGCATCATCATGTTACTTTACCTTACAACATTAGTACAGAAACATCTATATGAGTCATTGCAGCATCATTGTACTTTATCTTATAACATTAGAACAGAAACATCTACATGAGTCATTGCAGCATCATGGTATTTTATCTTACAACATTAGTACAGAAACATCTATATGAGTCATTGCAGCCTCATGGTACTTTATCTTACAACATTAGTACAGAAACATCTATATGAGTCATTGCATCATCATGACACTTTATCTTACAACATTAGTACAGAAACATCTATATGAGTCATTGAAGCATCATTGTACTTTATCTTACAACATTAGGACAGAAACAGCTACATAAGTCATTGCAGCATCATGGTACTTTATCTTACAACATTAGTACAGAAACATCTATATGAGTCATTGCAGCATCATGGCACTTTATCTAACAACATTAGTACAAAAACATATATATGAGTCATTGCAGCATCATGGTACTTTATATTACAACATTAGTACAGAAACATCTATATGAGTCATTGCATCATCATGGTACTTTATCTAACAACTATAGTACAGTAACATCTATATGAGTCATTGCAGCATCATGGTACTTTATCTTACAACATTAGTACAGAAACATCTATATGAGTCATTGCAGTATCTTGGTACTTTATCTTACAACATTAGTACAGAAACATCTATTTGAGTCATTACAGCATCATGGTACTTTATCTTACAAAATTAGTACAGAAACATATATATGAGTCATTGCAGCATCATGGTACTTTATCTAACAACATTAGTACAGAAACATCTATATGAGTCAGTGCAGCATCATGGTACTTTATCTTACACCATTAGTACAGAAACATCTATATGAGTCATTACAGCATCATGGTACTTTATCTTACAAAATTAGTACAGAAACATCTATATGAGTCATTGCAGCATCATGGTACTTTATCTAACAACATAAGTACAGAAACATTTATATGAGTCATTTCAGCATCATGGTACTTTATCTTACAACATTAGTACAGAAACATATACATGAGTCAGTGCAGCATCATGGTACTTTATCTTACAACATTAGTACAGAAACATCTATATGAGTCATTGCAGTATCATGGTATTTTATCTTACAACATTAGAACAGAAACATCTATATGAGTCAGTGCAGCATCATGGTACTTTATCTTACAACATTAGTACAGAAACATATACATGAGTCAGTTCAGCATCATGGTACTTTATCTTACAACATTAGTACAGAAACATCTATATGAGTCATTGCAGCATCATGGTACTTTATCTAACAATATTAGAAAGAAACATCAATATGAATCATTGCAGCATCATGTTACTTTATCTTACAACATTAGTACAGGAACATCTATATGAGTCATTGCAGCATCATGGTACTTTATCGCACAACATTAAAACAGAAACATCTATATGAGTCATTGCAGCATCATAGTACTTTATCTTACAACATTAGTACAGAAACATATATATGAGTTATTGCAGCATCAGTGTACTTTATCTTACAACATTAGTACAGAAACATCTATATGAGTCATTTCAGCAGCATCGTTACCCTATCTTATAACATTAGTACAGAAACATATATATGAGTCATTGCAGCATCATGGTACTTTATCTTACAACATTAGAACAGGAACATCTATATGAGTCATTGCAGCATCATGGTACTTTATCTTACAACATTAAAACAGAAACATCTATATGAGTCATTGCTGCATCATGGTACTTTATCTTACAACATTAGTACAGAAACATCTATATGATTCATTGCAGTATCATGGTACTTTATCTTACAACATTAGTACAGAAAAATCTATATGAGTCATTGCAGCATCATAGTACTTTATCTTACAACATTAGTACAGAAACATATATATGAGTTATTGCAGCATCAGTGTACTTTATCTTACAACATTAGTACAGAAACATTTATATGAGTCATTTCAGCAGCATCGTTACCCTATCTTATAACATTAGTACAGAAACATATATATGAGTCATTGCAGCATCATGGTACTTTATCTTACAACATTAGAACAGGAACATCTATATGAGTCATTGCAGCATCATGGTACTTTATCTTACAACATTAGAACAGAAACATCTATATGAGTCAGTGCAGCATCATGGTACTTTATCTTACAACATTAGTACAGAAACATATACATGAGTCAGTGCAGCATCATGGTACTTTATCTTACAACATTAGTACATAAACATCTATATGAGTCATTACAGCATCATGATACTTTATCTAACAATATTAGTACAGAAACATCTATATTAGTCATTGCAGCATCATGGTATTTTATCTTACAACATTAGTACAGAAACATCTATATGAGTCATTGCAGCATCATGGTACTTTATCTTACAACATTAGTACAGAAACATCTATATGAGTCATTGCATCATCATGGTACTTTATCTTACAACATTAGTACAGTAACATCTATATGAGTCATTGCAGCATCATGGTACTTTATCTTACAACATTAGTACAGAAACATATATATGAGTCAGTGCAGCACGTGGCACTTTATCTTACAACATTAGTACAGAAACATCTATATGAGTCATTGCAGCTACATGGTACTTTATCTTACAACATTAGTACCGAAACATCTATATGAGTCATTGCATCATCATGGTACTTTATCTTACAACATTAGTACAGTAACATCTATATGAGTCATTGCAGCATCAAGGTACTTTATCTTACAACATTAGTACAGTAACATCTATATGAGTCATTGCAGCATCATGGTACTTTATCTTACAACATTAGTACAGAAACATATATATGAGTCAGTGCAGCACGTGGCACTTTATCTTACAACATTAGTACAGAAACATCTATATGAGTCATTGCAGCTTCATGGTACTTTATCTTACAACATTAGTACCGAAACATCTATATGAGTCATTGCATCATCATGGTACTTTATCTTACAACATTAGTACAGTAACATCTATATGAGTCATTGCAGCATCATGGTACTTCATCTTACAACATTAGTACAGAAACATCTATATGAGTCATTGCAGTATCATGGTACTTTATCTTACAACATTAGTACCGAAACATCTATATGAGTCATTGCAGCATCATGGTACTTTATCTTACAACATTAGTACAGAAACATCTATATGGGTCATTGCAGCATCATGGTACTTTATCTTACAAAATTAGTACCGAAAGATCTATATGAGTCATTGCAGCATCATGGTACTTTATCTTACAACATTAGAACAGAAACATCTATATGAGTCAGTGCAGCATCATGGTACTTTATCTTACAACATTAGTACAGAAACATATACATGAGTCAGTGCAGCATCATGGTACTTTATCTTACAACATTTGTACAGAAACATCTATATGAGTCATTGCAGCATCATGGTACTTTATCTAACAATATTAGAACAGAAACATCTATATGAGTCATTGCAGCATCATGGTACTTTATCTTACAACATTAGTACAGAAACATCTATATGAGTCATTGCAGCATCATGGTACTTTATCTTACAACATTAGAACAGAAACTTCTATATGAGTCATTGCAGCATCATGGTACTTTATCTTAAAACATTACAACAGAAACATCTATATGAGTCATTGCAGCATCATGGTACTTTATCTTACAACATTAGTACAGAAACATCTATATGAGTCATTGCAGTATCATGGTACTTTATCTTACAACATTAGAACAGAAACATCTATATGAGTCAGTGCAGCATCATGGTACTTTATCTTACAACATTAGTACAGAAACATATACATGAGTCAGTGCAGCATCATGGTACTTTATCTTACAACATTTGTACAGAAACATCTATATGAGTCATTGCAGCATCATGGTACTTTATCTAACAATATTAGAACAGAAACATCTATATGAGTCATTGCAGCATCATGGTACTTTATCTTACAACATTAGTACAGAAACATCTATATGAGTCATTGCAGCATCATGGTACTTTATCTTACAACATTAGAACAGAAACTTCTATATGAGTCATTGCAGCATCATGGTACTTTATCTTAAAACATTACAACAGAAACATCTATATGAGTCATTGCAGCATCATGGTACTTTATCTTACAACATTAGTACAGAAACATCTATATGAGTCATTGCAGTATCATGGTACTTTATCTTACAACATTAGTACCGAAACATCTATATGAGTCATTGCAGCATCATAGTACTTTATCTTACAACATTAGTACAGAAACATATATATGAGTTATTGCAGCATCAGGGTACTTTATCTGACAACATTAGTACAGAAACATCTATATGAGTCATTGCATCATCATGGAACTTTATCTTACAACATTAGTACAGTAACATCTATATGAGTCATTGCAGCAGCATCGTTACCCTAACTTACAACATTAGTACAGAAACATATATATCAGTCATTGCAGCATCATGGTACCTTATCTTACAACATTAGTACAGAAACATCTATATGAGTCATTGCATCATCATGTTACTTTATCTTACAACATTAGTACAGAAACATCTATATGAGTCATTGCAGCATCATGGTACCTTATCTTACAACATTAGTACAGAAACATCTATATGAGTCATTGCATCATCATGGTACTTTATCTTACAACATTAGTACAGAAACATATATATGAGTCATTGCGGCATCATGGCACTTTATCTTTCAACATTAGTACAGAAACATCTATATGAGTCATTGCAGCATCATGGTACTTTATCTTACAACATTAGTACAGTAACATCTATATGAGTCATTGCATCATCATGGTACTTTATCTTACAACATTAGTACAGAAACGTATATATGAGCCATTGCAGCATCATGGTACTTTATCTTACAACATTAGTACCGAAACATCTATATGAGTCATTGCAGCATCATGGTACTATATCTTACAACATTACAACAGAAACATCTATATGAGTCATTGCAGCATCATGGTACTTTATCTTACAACATTAGTACAGAAACATCTATATGAGTCATTGCATCATCATGGTACTTTATCTTACAACATTAGTACAGTAACATCTATATGAGTCATTGCAGCATCATCGTACTTTATCTTACAACATGAGTACAGAAACATCTATATGAGTCATTGCAGTATCATGGTACTTTATCTTACAACATTAGTACCGAAACATCTATATGAGTCATTGCATCATCATGGTACTTTATCTTACAACATTAGTACAGTAACATCTATATGAGTCATTGCAGCATCATGGTACTTTATCTTACAACATTAGTACAGAAACATATATATGAGTCAGTGCAGCACGTGGCACTTTATCTTACAACATTAGTACAGAAACATCAATATGAGTCATTGCAGCTTCATGGTACTTTATCTTACAACATTAGTACCGAAACATCTATATGAGTTATTGCATCATCATGGTACTTTATCTTACAACATTAGTACAGTAACATCTATATGAGTCATTGCAGCATCAAGGTACTTTATCTTACAACATTAGTACAGAAACATCTATATGAGTCATTGCAGTATCATGGTACTTTATCTTACAACATTAGTACCGAAACATCTATATGAGTCATTGCATCATCATGGTACTTTATCTTACAATATTAGTACAGAAACATCTATATTGGTCATTGCAGCATCATGGTACTTTATCTTACAAAATTAGTACCGAAAGATCTATATGAGTCATTGCAGCATCATGGTACTTTATCTTACAACATTAGAACAGAAACATCTATATGAGTCATTGCAGCATCATGGTACTATATCTTACAACATTACAACAGAAACATCTATATGAGTCATTGCAGCATCATGGTACTTTATCTTACAACATTAGTACAGAAACATCTATATGAGTCATTGCAGTATCATGGTACTTTATCTTACAACATTAGTACCGAAACATCTATATGAGTCATTGCAGCATCATAGTACTTTATCTTACAACATTAGTACAGAAACATATATATGAGTTATTGCAGCATCAGGGTACTTTATCTGACAACATTAGTACAGAAACATCTATATGAGTCATTGCAGCATCATGGTACTTTATCTTACAACATTAGTACAGAAACATCTATATGAGTCATTGCAGCATCATGGTACCTTATCTTACAACATTAGTACAGAAACATCTATATGAGTCATTGCATCATCATGGTACTTTATCTTACAACATTAGTACAGTAACATCTATATGAGTCATTGCATCATCATGGTACTTTATCTTACAACATTAGTACAGAAACGTATATATGAGTCATTGCAGCATCATGGTACTTTATCTTACAACATGAGTACAGAAACATCTATATGAGTCATTGCAGTATCATGGTACTTTATCTTACAACATTAGTACCGAAACATCTATATGAGTCATTGCAGCATCATAGTACTTTATCTTACAACATTAGTACAGAAACATATATATGAGTTATTGCAGCATCAGGGTAATTTAACTTACAACATTAGTACAGAAACATATATATGAGTCATTGCAGCATCATGGTACTTTATCTTACAACATTAGTGCAGAAACATCTATATGAGTCATTGCATCATCATGGTACTTTATCTTACAATATAAGTACAGAAACATCTATATGATTCATTGCAGCATCATTGTACTTTATCTTACAACATTAGTACAGAAACATCTATATGAGTCATTGCGGCATCATGGTACTTTATCTAACAACATTAGTACAGAAACATCTACATTATTCAGTGCAACATCACGGTACCTTATCTTACAACATTAGTACAGAAACATCTATATGAGTCATAGCATCATCATGGTACTTTATCTTACAACATTAGTACCGAAACATCTATATGAGTCATTGCAGCATCATGGTACTTTATCTTACAACATTAGTACAGAAACATCTATATTGGTCATTGCAGCATCATGGTACTTTATCTTACAAAATTAGAACCGAAAGATCTATATGAGTCATTGCAGCATCATGGTACTTTATCTTACAACATTAGAACAGAAACGTATATATGAGTCATTGCAGCATCATGGTACTTTATCTTACAACATTAGTACAGAAACATCTATATTGGTCATTGCAGCATCATGGTACTTTATCTTACAAAATTAGAACCGAAAGATCTATATGAGTCATTGCATCATCATGGTACTTTATCTTATAATATAAGTACAGAACCATCTATATGAGTCATTGCGGCATCATGGTACTTTATCTTACAACATTAGTACAGAAACATCTACATTATTCAGTGCAACATCACGGTACTTTATCTTACAACATTACAACAGAAACATCTTTATGAGTCATTGCAGCATCATGGTACTTTATCTTACAACATAAGTACAGAAACATCTATATGAGTCATTGCAGTATCATGGTACTTTATCTAACAACATTAGTACAGAAACATCTACATTATTCAGTGCAACATCACGGTACTTTATCTTACAACATTAGTACAGAAACATCTATATGAGTCTTAGCATCATCATGGTACTTTATCTTACAACATTAGTACCGAAACATCTATATGAGTCATTGCAGCATCATGGTACTTTATCTTACAACATTAGTACAGAAACATCTATATTGGTCATTGCAGCATCATGGTACTTTATCTTACAAAATTAGAACCGAAAGATCTATATGAGTCATTGCAGCATCATGGTACTTTATCTTACAACATTAGAACAGAAACGTATATATGAGTCATTGCAGCATCATGGTACTTTATCTTACAACATTAGTACAGAAACATCTATATTGGTCATTGCAGCATCATGGTACTTTATCTTACAAAATTAGAACCGAAAGATCTATATGAGTCATTGCATCATCATGGTACTTTATCTTATAATATAAGTACAGAACCATCTATATGAGTCATTGCGGCATCATGGTACTTTATCTTACAACATTAGTACAGAAACATCTACATTATTCAGTGCAACATCACGGTACTTTATCTTACAACATTACAACAGAAACATCTTTATGAGTCATTGCAGCATCATGGTACTTTATCTTACGACATAAGTACAGAAACATCTATATGAGTCATTGCAGTATCATGGTACTTTATCTTACAACATTAGTACCGAAACATCTATATGAGTCTTTGCAGCATCATAGTACTTTATCTTACAACATTAGTACAGAAACATATATATGAGTTATTGCAGCATCAGGGTACTTTATCTGACAACATTAGTACAGAAACACCTTTATGAGTCATTGCAGCAGCATCGTTACCCTAACTTACAACATTAGTACAGAAACATATATAGGAGTCATTGCAGCATCATGGTACTTTATCTTACAACATTAGTACAGAAACATCTATATGAGTCATTGCAGCATCATGGTACCTTATCTTACAACATTAGTACAGAAACATCTATATGAGTCATTGCATCATCATGGTACTTTATCTTACAACATTAGTACAGTAACTTCTATATGAGTCATTGCATCATCATGGTACTTTATCTTACAACATTAGTACAGAAACGTATATATGAGTCATTGCAGCACGTGGCATTTTATCTGACAACATTTGTACAGAAACTTCTATATGAGTCATTGCAGCATCATGGTACTTTATCTTACAACATTAGTACCGAAACATCTATATGAGTCATTGCATCATCATGGTACTTTATCTTACAACATTAGTACAGTAACATCTATATGAGTCATTGCAGCATCATAGTACTTTATCTTACAACATTAGTACAGAAACATATATATGAGTTATTGCAGCATCAGGGTACTTTAACTTACAACATTAGTACAGAAACATCTATATGATTCATAGCAGCAGCATCGTTACCCTATCTTACAACATTAGTACAGAAAAATATATATATGAGTCATTGCAGCATCATGGTACTTTATCTTACAACATTAGTACAGAAACATCTATATGAGTCATTACAGCATCATGGTACTTTATCTTACAACATTAGTGCAGAAACATCTATATTAGTCATTGCATCATCATGGTACTTTATCTTACAATATAAGTACAGAAACATCTATATGATTCATTGCAGCATCATTGTACTTTATCTTACAACATTAGTACAGAAACATCTATATGAGTCATTGCGGCATCATGGTTCTTTATCTTACAACATTAGTACAGAAACATCTACATGATTCAGTGCAACATCACGGTACTTTATCTTACAACATTAGAACAGAAACATCTATATGAGTCAGTTCAGCATCATGGTACTTTATCTTACAACATTAGTACAGAAACGTATACATGAGTCAGTGCAGCATCATGGTACTTTATCTTACAACATTAGTACAGAAACATCTATATGAGTCATTGCAGCATCATGGTACTTTATCTAACAATATTAGTACAGAAACATCTATATGAGTCATTGCAGCATCATGGTACTTTATCTTACAACATTAGTACAGAAACATATTTATGAGTCATTTCAGCATCATGGTATCTTGCAACATTAGTACAGAAACATCTATATGAGTCATTGCAGCATCATGGTTATTTATCTTACAACATTAGTACAAAAACATCTACATGATTCAGTGCAACATCACGGTACTTTATCTTACAACATTAGAACAGAATCATCTATATGAGTCAGTGCAGCATCATGGTACTTTATCCTACAACATTAGTACAGAAACATATACATGAGTCAGTGCAGCATCATGGTACTTTATCTTACAACATTAGTACAGAAACGTATACATGAGTCAGTGCAGCATCATGGTACTTTATCTTACAACATTAGTACAGAAACATCTTTATGAGTCATTGCAGCATCATGGTACTTTATCTAACAATATTAGTACAGAAACATCTATATGAGTCATTGCAGCATCATGGTACTTTATCTTACAACATTAGTACAGAAACATCTTTATGAGTCATTTCAGCATCATGGTATCTTACAACATTAGTACAGAAACATCTATATGAGTCATTGCATCATCATGGTACCTTATCTTACAACATTAGTACAGAAACATCTATATGAGTCATTTCAGCATCATTGTACTTTATCTTACCACATTAGTACAGAAACGTCTATATGGGTCATTGCAGCATCATGGTTCTTTATCTTACAACACTAGTACAGAAACATCTGTATGAGTCATTGCAGCATCATGGTACTTTATCTTACAACATTAGTACAGAAACATCTATATGAGTCATTGCATCATAATGGCACTTTAACTTACAACATTAGTACAGAAACATATATATGAGTCATTGCAGCATCATGGTACTTTATCTTACAACATTAGAACTGAAACATCTACATAAG
Source organism: Cyrtodaria siliqua (assembly GCA_037043455.1). Lineage (NCBI taxonomy): Eukaryota > Metazoa > Mollusca > Bivalvia > Adapedonta > Hiatellidae > Cyrtodaria > Cyrtodaria siliqua. Next base: position 38,750 of record JAWPHD010008620.1, on the reverse strand, counting down.
TCATTGCAGCATCATGGTACTTTATCTTACAACATTAGTACAGAAACATCTATATAAGTCATTGCAGCACGTGGCACTTTATCTTACAGCATTAGTACAGAAACAGCTATATGAGTTATTGCAGCATCATAGTACTTTATCTTACAACATTAGTACAGAAACATCTTATGAGTTATAGCAGCATCAGGGTACTTTATCTTACAACATTAGAACTGAAACTTCTACATAAGTCATTGCAATATCATGGTACTTTCTCTTACAACATTAGTACTGAAACATCTATATGAGTCATTGCAGCATCGTGGTACTTTATCTTACAACATTAGTACAGAAACATCTACATGATTCAGTGCAACATCACGGTACTTTATCTTACAACATTAGAACAGAATCATCTATATGAGTCAGTGCAGCATCATGGTACTTTATCCTACAACATTAGTACAGAAACATCAACATGAGTCAGTGCAGCATCAGGGGACTTTATCTTACAACATTAGTACAGAAACATCTATATGAGTCATTGCAGCATCATTGTACTTTATCTAACAATATTAGAACAGAAACATCTATATGAATCATTGCAGCATCAACGTACTTTATCTTACAACATTAGTACAGAAACATCTATATGAGTCATTGCGGCATCATGGTACTTTATATTACAACAGTAGTACAGAAACATCTACATGATTCAGTGCAACATCACGGTACTTTATCTTTCAACATTAGAACAGAAACATCTATATGAGTCAGTGCAGGATCATGTTACTTTATCTTACAACAATAGTACAGAAACATATACATGAGTCAGTGCAGCATCATGGTACTTTATCTTACAACATTAGTACATAAACATCTATATGAGTCATTGCAGCATCATGGTACTTTATCTTACAACATTAGTACAGAAACATCTATATGAGTCATTGCAGCATCATGGTACTTTATCTTACAACATTAGTACAGAAACATCTATATGAGTCATAGTATCATCATGGTACTTTATCTTACAACATTAGTACAGTAACATCTATATGAGTCATTGCAGCATCATGGTACTTTATCTTACAACATTAGTACAGAAACATCTATATGAGTTATTGCAGTATCATGGTACTTTATCTTACAACATTAGTACCGAAACATCTATATGAGTCATTGCAGCATCATGGTACTTTATCTAACAATATTAGTACAGAAACATCTATATGAGTCATTGCAGCATCATGGTACTTTATCTTACAACATAAGTACAGAAACATCTATATGAGTCATTGCATCATCATGGTACCTTATCTTACAATATTAGTACAGAAACATCTATATGAGTCATTTCAGCATCATGGTACTTTATCTTACAACATTAGTACAGAAACGTCTATATGAGTCATTGCAGCATCATGGTTCTTTATCTTACAACATTAGTACAGAAACATCTGTATGAGTCATTGCAGCATCATGGTACTTTATCTAACAATATTAGTACAGAAACATCTATATGAGTCATTGCAGCATCATGGTACTTTATCTTACAACATTAGTACAGAAACATATTTATGAGTCATTTCAGCATCATGGTATCTTGCAACATTAGTACAGAAACATCTATATGAGTCATTGCAGCATCATGGTTATTTATCTTACAACATTAGTACAAAAACATCTACATGATTCAGTGCAACATCACGGTACTTTATCTTACAACATTAGAACAGAATCATCTATATGAGTCAGTGCAGCATCATGGTACTTTATCCTACAACATTAGTACAGAAACATATACATGAGTCAGTGCAGCATCATGGTACTTTATCTTACAACATTAGTACAGAAACGTATACATGAGTCAGTGCAGCATCATGGTACTTTATCTTACAACATTAGTACAGAAACATCTATATGAGTCATTGCAGCATCATGGTACTTTATCTAACAATATTAGTACAGAAACATCTATATGAGTCATTGCAGCATCATGGTACTTTATCTTACAACATTAGTACAGAAACATCTTTATGAGTCATTTCAGCATCATGGTATCTTACAACATTAGTACAGAAACATCTATATGAGTCATTGCATCATCATGGTACCTTATCTTACAACATTAGTACAGAAACATCTATATGAGTCATTTCAGCATCATTGTACTTTATCTTACCACATTAGTACAGAAACGTCTATATGGGTCATTGCAGCATCATGGTTCTTTATCTTACAACACTAGTACAGAAACATCTGTATGAGTCATTGCAGCATCATGGTACTTTATCTTACAACATTAGTACAGAAACATCTATATGAGTCATTGCATCATAATGGCACTTTAACTTACAACATTAGTACAGAAACATATATATGAGTCATTGCAGCATCATGGTACTTTATCTTACAACATTAGAACTGAAACATCTACATAAGTCATTGCAGCATCATGGTACTTTATCTTACAACATTAGTACAGAAACATCTATATAAGTCATTGCAGCACGTGGCACTTTATCTTACAGCATTAGTACAGAATCAGCTATATGAGTTATTGCAGCATCATAGTACTTTATCTTACAACATTAGTACAGAAACATCTTATGAGTTATAGCAGCATCAGGGTACTTTATCTTACAACATTAGAACTGAAACATTTATATGAGTCATTGCAGCATCATGGTACTTTATCTTACACATTAGAACAGAAGCATCTATATGAGTCATTGCAGCATCATGGTACTTTATCTTACAACATTAGTACAGAAACATCTATATGAGTCATTGCAGCATCATGGTACTTTATTTTACAACATTAGAACAGAAACATCTATATGAGTCATTGCAGCATCATGGTACTTTATCTTACAACATTAGTACAGAAACATCTATATGAGTCATTGCAACATCATGGTACTTTATCTTACAACATTAGTACAGAAACATCTATATGAGTCATTGCAGCATCATGGTACTTTATGTTACAACATTAGTACAGAAACATCTATATGAGTCATTGCAGCATCATGGTACTTTATCTTACAACATTAGTACAGAAACATCTATATGAGTCATTGCATCATCATGGTACTTTATCTTACAACATTAGAACAGAAACATCTATATGAGTCATTGCAGCATCATGATACTTTATCTTACAACATTAGAACAGAAACATCTATATGAGTCATTGCAGCATCATGGTACTTTATCTTACAACATTAGAACAGAAACATCTATATGAGTCATTGCAGCATCATGATACTTTATCTTACAACATTAGAACAGAAACATCTATATGAGTCATTGCAGCATCATGATACTTTATCTTACAACATTGGAACAGAAACATCTATATGAGTCATTGCAGCATCATGGTACTTTATCTTACAACATTAGAACAGAAACATCTATATGAGTCATTGCAGCATCATGGTACTTTATCTTACAACATTAGAACAGAAGCATCTATATGAGTCATTGCAGCATCATGGTACTTTATCTTACAACATTAGTACAGAAACATCTATATGAGTCATTGCAGCATCATGGTACTTTATTTTACAACATTAGAACAGAAACAGCTATATGAGTCATTGCAGCATCATGGTACTTTATCTTACAACATTAGTACAGAAACATCTATATGAGTCATTGCAGTATCATGGTACTTTATCTTACAACATTAGTACAGAAACATCTATATGAGTCATTGCAGCATCATGGTACTTTATCTTACAACATTAGTACAGAAACATCTATATGAGTCATTGCAGCATCATGGTACTTTATCTTACAACATTAGTACAGAAACATCTATATGAGTCATTGCATCAACATGGTACTGTATCTTACACCATTAGTACAGAAACATCTATATGAGTCATTGCAGCATCATGGTACTTTATGTTACAACATTAGTACAGAAACATCTATATGAGTCATTGCAGCATCATGGTACTTTATCTTACAACATAAGTACAGAAACATCTATATGAGCCATTGCGGCATCTTGGTACTTTATCTTACAACATTAGTACAGAAACATCTATATGAGTCATTGCAGCATCATGGTACTTTATCTTACAACATTAGTACAGAAACATCTATATGAGTCATTGCATCATCATGGTACTTTATCTTACAACATTAGAACAGAAACATCTATATGAATCATTGCAGCATCATGGTACTTTATCATACAACATTAGAACGGAAACATCTATATGAGTCATTGCGGAATCATGGTACTTTATCTTACAACATTAGTACAGAAACATCTATATGAGCCATTGCAGCATTATGGTACTTTATCTTACAACATTAGTACAGAAACATCTATATGAGCCATTGCAGAATCATGGTACTTTATCTTACAACATTAGAACAGAAACATCTATATGAGTCATTGCAACATCATGGTACTTTATCTTGCAACATTAGAACAGAAACATATATATGAGTCATTGCGGCATCATGATACTTTATCTTACAACATTAGAACAGAAACATCTATATGAGTCATTGCGGCATCATGGTACTTTATCTTACAACATTAGAACAGAAACATATATAAGAGTCATTGCAACATAATGGTACTTTATCTTAGAACATTAGTACAGAAACATCTATATGAGTCATTGCATCATCATGGTACTTTATCTTACAACATTAGAACAGAAACATCTATATGAGTCATTGCAGCATCATGATACTTTATCTTACAACATTAGAACAGAAACATCTATATGAGTCATTGCAGCATCATGGTACTTTATCTTACAACATTAGAACAGAAGCATCTATATGAGTCATTGCAGCATCATGGTACTTTATCTTACAACATTAGTACAGAAACATCTATATGAGTCATTGCAGCATCATGGTACTTTTTCTTACAACATTAGAACAGAAACATCTTTATGAGTCATTGCAACATCATGGTACTTTATCTTACAACATTAGAACAGAAATATCTATATGAGTCATTGCAGCATCATGATACTTTATCTTACAACATTAGAACAGAAACATCTATATGAGTCATTACGGCATCATGGTACTTTATCTTACAACATTAGAACATAAACATCTATATGAGTCATTGCAGCATCATGGTACTTTATCTTACAACATTAGAACAGAAGCATCTATATGAGTCATTGTAGCATCATGGTACTTTATCTTACAACATTAGTACAGAAACATCTATATGAGTCATTGCAGCATCATGGTACTTTATTTTACAACATTAGAACAGAAACATCTATATGAGTCATTGCAGCATCATGGTACTTTATCTTACAACATTTGTACAGAAACATCTATATGAGTCATTGCAACATCATGGTACTTTATCTTACAACATTAGTACAGAAACATCTATATGAGTCATTGCAGCATCATGGTACTTTATGTTACAACATTAGTACAGAAACATCTATATGAGTCATTGCAGCATCATGGTACTTTATCTTACAACATTAGTACAGAAACATCTATATGAGTCATTGCAGCATCATGGTACTTTATCTTACAACATTAGTACAGAAACATCTATATGAGTCATTGCATCAACATGGTACTGTATTTTACACCATTAGTACAGAAACATCGATATGAGTCATTGCAGCATCATGGTACTTTATGTTACAACATTAGTACAGAAACATCTATATGAGTCATTGCAGCATCATGGTACTTTATCTTACAACATTAGTACAGAAACATCTATATGAGTCATTGCGGCATCATGGTACTTTATCTTATAGCATTAGAACAGAAACATCTATATGAGTCATTGCAGCATCATCATGGTACTTTATCTTACAACATTAGTACAGAAACATCTATATGAGTCATTGCATCATCATGGTACTTTATCTTACAACATTAGAACAGAAACATCTATATGAGCCATTGCGGCATCATGGTACTTTATCTTACAACATTAGTATAGAAACATCTATATGAGTCATTGCATCATCATGGTACTTTATCTTACAACATTAGTACAGAAACATCTATATGAGTCATTGCAGCATCATGGTACTTGATCATACAACATTAGAACAGAAACATCTATATGAGTCATTGCAGCATCAAGGTACTTTATCTTACAACATTAGTACATAAACATCTATATGAGTCACTGCGGCATCATGGTACTTTATCTTACAACATTAGTATAGAAACATCTATATGAGTCATTGCAGCATCGTGGTACTTTATCTTACAACATTAGTACAGAAACATCTATATGAGTCATTGCAGCACGTGGCACTTTATCTTACAACATTAGAACAGAAACATCTATATGAGTCATTGCAACATCATGGTACTTTATCTTACAACATTAGAACAGAAACATCTATATGAGTCATTGCAGCATCATGATACTTTATCTTACAACATTAGAACAGAAACATCTATATGAGTCATAACGGCATCATGGTACTTTATCTTACAACATTAGAACAGAAACATCTATATGAGTCATTGCAGCATCATGGTACTTTATCTTACACATTAGAACAGAAGCATCTATATGAGTCATTGCAGCATCATGGTACTTTATCTTACAACATTAGTACAGAAACATCTATATGAGTCATTGCAGCATCATGGTACTTTATTTTACAACATTAGAACAGAAACATCTATATGAGTCATTGCAGCATCATGGTACTTTATCTTACAACATTAGTACAGAAACATCTATATGAGTCATTGCAACATCATGGTACTTTATCTTACAACATTAGTACAGAAACATCTATATGAGTCATTGCAGCATCATGGTACTTTATGTTACAACATTAGTACAGAAACATCTATATGAGTCATTGCAGCATCATGGTACTTTATCTTACAACATTAGTACAGAAACATCTATATGAGTCATTGCATCATCATGGTACTTTATCTTACAACATTAGAACATAAACATCTATATGAGTCATTGCAGCATCATGATACTTTATCTTACAACATTAGAACAGAAACATCTATATGAGTCATTGCAGCATCATGGTACTTTATCTTACAACATTAGAACAGAAACATCTATATGAGTCATTGCAGCATCATGATACTTTATCTTACAACATTAGAACAGAAACATCTATATGAGTCATTGCAGCATCATGATACTTTATCTTACAACATTGGAACAGAAACATCTATATGAGTCATTGCAGCATCATGGTACTTTATCTTACAACATTAGAACAGAAACATCTATATGAGTCATTGCAGCATCATGGTACTTTATCTTACAACATTAGAACAGAAGCATCTATATGAGTCATTGCAGCATCATGGTACTTTATCTTACAACATTAGTACAGAAACATCTATATGAGTCATTGCAGCATCATGGTACTTTATTTTACAACATTAGAACAGAAACAGCTATATGAGTCATTGCAGCATCATGGTACTTTATCTTACAACATTAGTACAGAAACATCTATATGAGTCATTGCAGTATCATGGTACTTTATCTTACAACATTAGTACAGAAACATCTATATGAGTCATTGCAGCATCATGGTACTTTATCTTACAACATTAGTACAGAAACATCTATATGAGTCATTGCAGCATCATGGTACTTTATCTTACAACATTAGTACAGAAACATCTATATGAGTCATTGCATCAACATGGTACTGTATCTTACACCATTAGTACAGAAACATCTATATGAGTCATTGCAGCATCATGGTACTTTATGTTACAACATTAGTACAGAAACATCTATATGAGTCATTGCAGCATCATGGTACTTTATCTTACAACATAAGTACAGAAACATCTATATGAGCCATTGCGGCATCTTGGTACTTTATCTTACAACATTAGTACAGAAACATCTATATGAGTCATTGCAGCATCATGGTACTTTATCTTACAACATTAGTACAGAAACATCTATATGAGTCATTGCATCATCATGGTACTTTATCTTACAACATTAGAACAGAAACATCTATATGAATCATTGCAGCATCATGGTACTTTATCTTACAACATTAGAACAGAAACATCTATATGAGTCATTGCGGAATCATGGTACTTTATCTTACAACATTAGTACAGAAACATCTATATGAGCCATTGCAGCATTATGGTACTTTATCTTACAACATTAGTACAGAAACATCTATATGAGCCATTGCAGAATCATGGTACTTTATCTTACAACATTAGAACAGAAACATCTATATGAGTCATTGCAACATCATGGTACTTTATCTTACAACATTAGAACAGAAACATATATATGAGTCATTGCGGCATCATGATACTTTATCTTACAACATTAGAACAGAAACATCTATATGAGTCATTGCGGCATCATGGTACTTTATCTTACAACATTAGAATAGAAACATATATAAGAGTCATTGCAACATAATGGTACTTTATCTTAGAACATTAGTACAGAAACATCTATATGAGTCATTGCATCATCATGGTACTTTATCTTACAACATTAGAACAGAAACATCTATATGAGTCATTGCAGCATCATGATACTTTATCTTACAACATTAGAACAGAAACATCTATATGAGTCATTGCAGCATCATGGTACTTTATCTTACAACATTAGAACAGAAGCATCTATATGAGTCATTGCAGTATCATGGTACTTTATCTTACAACATTAGTACAGAAGCATCTATATGAGTCATTGTAGCATCATGGTACTTTATCTTACAACATTAGTACAGAAACATCTATATGAGTCATTGCAGCATCATGGTACTTTATTTTACAACATTAGAACAGAAACATCTATATGAGTCATTGCAGCATCATGGTACTTTATCTTACAACATTTGTACAGAAACATCTATATGAGTCATTGCAACATCATGGTACTTTATCTTACAACATTAGTACAGAAACATCTATATGAGTCATTGCAGCATCATGGTACTTTATGTTACAACATTAGTACAGAAACATCTATATGAGTCATTGCAGCATCATGGTACTTTATCTTACAACATTAGTACAGAAACATCTATATGAGTCATTGCAGCATCATGGTACTTTATCTTACAACATTAGTACAGAAACATCTATATGAGTCATTGCATCAACATGGTACTGTATTTTACACCATTAGTACAGAAACATCTATATGAGTCATTGCAGCATCATGGTACTTTATGTTACAACATTAGTACAGAAACATCTATATGAGTCATTGCAGCATCATGGTACTTTATCTTACAACATTAGTACAGAAACATCTATATGAGTCATTGCGGCATCATGGTACTTTATCTTATAGCATTAGAACAGAAACATCTATATGAGTCATTGCAGCATCATCATGGTACTTTATCTTACAACATTAGTACAGAAACATCTATATGAGTCATTGCATCATCATGGTACTTTATCTTACAACATTAGAACAGAAACATCTATATGAGCCATTGCGGCATCATGGTACTTTATCTTACAACATTAGTACAGAAACATCTATATGAGTCATTGCAGCATCATGGTACTTTATCTTACAACATTAGTACAGAAACATCTATATGAGTCATTGCATCATCATGGTACTTTATCTTACAACATTAGAACAGAAACATCTATATGAATCATTGCAGCATCATGGTACTTTATCTTACAACATTAGAACAGAAACATCTATATGAGTCATTGCGGAATCATGGTACTTTATCTTACAACATTAGTACAGAAACATCTATATGAGCCATTGCAGCATTATGGTACTTTATCTTACAACATTAGTACAGAAACATCTATATGAGCCATTGCAGCATCATGGTACTTTATCTTACAACATTAGAACAGAAACATCTATATGAGTCATTGCAACATCATGGTACTTTATCTTACAACATTAGAACAGAAACATATATATGAGTCATTGCAGCATCATGATACTTTATCTTACAACATTAGAACAGAAACATCTATATGAGTCATTGCGGCATCATGGTACTTTATCTTACAACATTAGAATAGAAAACATATATAAGAGTCATTGCAACATAATGGTACTTTGATCGTTAGAACATTAGTACAGAAACATCTATATGAGTCATTGCATCATCATGGTACTTTATCTTACAACATTAGAACAGAAACATCTATATGAGTCATTGCAGCATCATGATACTTTATCTTACAACATTAGAACAGAAACATCTATATGAGTCATTGCAGCATCATGATACTTTATCTTACAACATTAGAACAGAAACATCTATATGAATCATTGCAGCATCATGGTACTTTATCTTACAACATTAGAACAGAAGCATCTATATGAGTCATTGCAGCATCATGGTACTTTATCTTACAACATTAGTACAGAAACATCTATATGAGTCATTGCAGTATCATGGTACTTTATCTTACAACATTAGAACAGAAACATCTATATGAGTCATTGCAGCATCATAGTACTTTATCTTACAACATTAGTACAGAAACATCTATATGAATCATTGCAGCATCATGGTACTTTATCTTACAACATAAGAACAGAAACATCTATATGAGTCAGTGCAGCATCATGGTACTTTATCTTACAAAATTAGTACAGAAACATATACATGAGTCATCGCAGCATCATGGTACTTTATCTTACAACATCAGTACAGAAACATCTATATGAGTCATTGCATCATCATGGTACTTTATCGTACAACATTAGAACAGAAACATCTATATGAGTCATTGCAGCATCATGATACTTTATCTTACACCATTAGTACAGAAACATCTATATGAGTCATTGCAGCATCATGGTACTTTATGTTACAACATTAGTACAGAAATATCTATATGAGTCATTGCAGCATCATGGTACTTTATCTTACAACATTAGTACTGAAACATCTATATGAGTCATTGCGGCATCATGGTACTTTATCTTATAGCATTAGTACAGAAACATCTATATGAGTCATTGCAGCATCATGGTACTTTATCTTACAACATTAGTACAGAAACATCTATATGAGTCATTGCATCATCATGGTACTTTATCTTACAACATTAGAACAGAAACATCTATATGAGCCATTGAGGCATCATGATACTTTATCTTACAACATTAGTACAGAAACATCTATATGAGTCATTGCAGCATCATGGTACTTTATCTTACAACATTAGTACAGAAACATCTATATGAGTCATTGCAGCATCATGGTACTTTATCTTACACCATTAGTACAGAAACATCTATATGAGCCATTGCGGCATCATGGAACTTTATCTTACAACATTAGTACAGAAACATCTATATGAGTCATTGCAGCATCATGGTACTTTATCTTACAACATTAGTACAGAAACATCTATATGAGTCATTGCAGCATCATGGTACTTTATCTTACATCATTAGTACAGAAACATCTATATGAGTCATTGCATCATCATGGTACTTTATCTCACAACATTAGTTTATCTTACAACATTAGTACAGAAACATCTATATGAGTCATTGCATCATCATGGTACTTTATCTTACAACATTAGAACAGAAACATCTATATGAGTCATTGCGGAATCATGGTACTTTATCTTACAACATTAGTAAAGAAACATCTATATGAGGCATTGCAGCATTATGGTACTTTATCTTACAACATTAGTACAGAAACATCTATATGAGCCATTGCAGCATCATGGTACTTTATCTTACAACATTAGAACAGAAACATCTATATGAGTCATTGCAACATCATGGTACTTTATCTTACAACATTAGAACAGAAACATCTATATGAGTCATTGCAGCATCATGATACTTTATCTTACAACATTAGAACAGAAACATCTATATGAGTCATTGCGGCATCATGGTACTTTATCTTACAACATTAGAACAGAAACATATATAAGAGTCTTTTGCAACATAATGGTACTTTATCTTAGAACATTAGTACAGAAACATCTATATGAGTCATTGCATCATCATGGTACTTTATCTTACAACATTAGAACAGAAACATCTATATGAGTCATTGCAGCATCATGATACTTTATCTTACAACATTATAACAGAAACATCTATATGAGTCATTGCAGCATCATGGTACTTTATCTTACAACATTAGAACAGAAGCATCTATATGAGTCATTGCAGCATCATGGTACTTTATCTTACAACATTAGTACAGAAACATCTATATGAGTCATTGCAGCATCATGGTACTTTATCTTACAACATTAGAACAAAAACATCTATATGAGTCATTGCAGCATCATAGTACTTTATCTAACAACATTAGTACAGAAACATCTATATGAGTCATTGCAGCATCATGGTACTTTATCTTACAACATTAGTACAGAAACATCTATATGAGTCATTGCAGCATCATGGTACTTTATCTTACAACATTAGTACAGAAACATCTATATGAGTCATTGCATCATCATGGTACTTTATCTTACAACATTAGAACAAAAACATCTATATGAATCATTGCAGCATCATGGTACTTTATCTTACAACATTAGTACAGAAACATCTATATGAGCCATTGCAGCATCATGGTACTTTATCTTACAACATTAGTACAGAAACATATATATGAGCCATTGCAGCATCATGGTACTTTATATTACAACATAAGAACAGAAACATCTATATGAGTCATTGCAACATCATGGTACTTTATCTTACAACATTAGAACAGAAACATCTATATGAGTCATTACGGCATCATGGTACTTTATCTTACAACATTAGAGCAGAAACATATATAAGAGTCATTGCAACATCATGGTACTTTATCTTAGAACATTAGTACAGAAACATCTATATGAGTCATTGCATCATCATGGTACTTTATCGTACAACATTAGAACAGAAACATCTATATGAGTCATTGCAGCATCATGATACTTTATCTTACACCATTAGTACAGAAACATCTATATGAGTCATTGCAGCATCATGGTACTTTATGTTACAACATTAGTACAGAAATATCTATATGAGTCATTGCAGCATCATGGTACTTTATCTTACAACATTAGTACAGAAACATCTATATGAGTCATTGCGGCATCATGGTACTTTATCTTATAGCATTAGTACAGAAACATCTATATGAGTCATTGCAGCATCATGGTACTTTATCTTACAACATTAGTACAGAAACATCTATATGAGTCATTGCATCATCATGGTACTTTATCTTACAACATTAGAACAGAAACATCTATATGAGCCATTGAGGCATCATGATACTTTATCTTACAACATTAGTACAGAAACATCTATATGAGTCATTGCAGCATCATGGTACTTTATCTTACCACATTAGTACAGAAACATCTATATGAGCCATTGCGGCATCATGGAACTTTATCTTACAACATTAGTACAGAAACATCTATATGAGTCATTGCAGCATCATGGTACTTTATCTTACAACATTAGTACAGAAACATCTATATGAGTCATTGCAGCATCATGGTACTTTATCTTACATCATTAGTACAGAAACATCTATATGAGTCATTGCATCATCATGGTACTTTATCTTACAACATTAGTTTATCTTACAACATTAGTACAGAAACATCTATATGAGTCATTGCATCATCATGGTACTTTATCTTACAACATTAGAACAGAAACATCTATATGAGTCATTGCGGAATCATGGTACTTTATCTTACAACATTAGTAAAGAAACATCTATATGAGCCATTGCAGCATTATGGTACTTTATCTTACAACATTAGTACAGAAACATCTATATGAGCCATTGCAGCATCATGGTACTTTATCTTACAACATTAGAACAGAAACATCTATATGAGTCATTGCAACATCATGGTACTTTATCTTACAACATTAGAACAGAAACATCTATATGAGTCATTGCAGCATCATGATACTTTATCTTACAACATTAGAACAGAAACATCTATATGAGTCATTGCGGCATCATGGTACTTTATCTTACAACATTAGAACAGAAACATATATAAGAGTCATTGCAACATAATGGTACTTTATCTTAGAACATTAGTACAGAAACATCTATATGAGTCATTGCATCATCATGGTACTTTATCTTACAACATTAGAACAGAAACATCTATATGAGTCATTGCAGCATCATGATACTTTATCTTACAACATTATAACAGAAACATCTATATGAGTCATTGCAGCATCATGGTACTTTATCTTACAACATTAGAACAGAAGCATCTATATGAGTCATTGCAGCATCATGGTACTTTATCTTACAACATTAGTACAGAAACATCTATATGAGTCATTGCAGCATCATGGTACTTTATCTTACAACATTAGAACAAAAACATCTATATGAGTCATTGCAGCATCATAGTACTTTATCTTACAACATTAGTACAGAAACATCTATATGAGTCATTGCAGCATCATGGTACTTTATCTTACAACATTAGAACAGAAACATCTATATGAGTCATTGCAGCATCATGGTACTTTATCTTACAAAATTAGTACAGAAACATATACATGAGTCAGTGCAGCATCATTGTACTTTATCTTACAACATTAGTACAGAAACATCTATATAGGTCATTGCAGCATCATGGTACTTTATCTCACAATATAAGAACAGAAACATCTATATGAATCATTGCAGCATCAAGGTACTTTATCTTACAACATTAGTACAGAAACATCTATATGAGTCATTGCAGCATCATGGTACTTTATCTTACAACATTAGTACAGAAACATCTATATGAGTCATTGCATCATCATGGTACTTTATGTTACAACATTAGTACAGACACATCTATATGAGTCATTGCAGCATCATGGTACTTTATCTTACAACATTAGAACAGAAAAATCTATATGAGTCATTGCAGCATCATGGTACTTTATCTTACAACATTAGAACAGAAACATCTATATGAGTCATTGCATCATCATGGTACTTTATCTTACAACATTAGTACAGAAACATCTATATGACTCATTGCATCATCATGGTACTTTATCTTACAACATTAGTACAGAAACATCTATATGAGTCATTGCAGCATCATGGTACTTTATATTACAACATTAGAACAGAAACATATATATGAGTCATTGCAGCATCATGGTACTTTATCTTACAACATTAATACAGAAACATCTATATGAGTCATTGCAGCATCATGGTACTTTATCTTACAACATTAGAACATAAACATCTATATGAGTCATTGCAGCATCATGGTACTTTATCTTACAACATTGGTACAGAAACATATATATGAGTCATTGCAGCATCATGGTACTTTATCTTACATAATTAGTACAGAAACATCTATATGAGTCATTGCAGCATCATGGTACTTTATCTTACAACATTAGTACAGAAAAATCTATATGAGTCATTGCAGCATCATGGTACTTTATCTTACAACATTAGTACAGAAACATCTATATGAGTCATTGCATCAACATGGTACTGTACCTTACACCATTAGTACAGAAACATATATATGAGTCATTGCAGCATCATGGTACTTTATGTTACAACATTAGTACAGAAACATCTATATGAGTCATTGCAGCATCATGGTACTTTATCTTACAACATTAGTACAGAAACATCTATATGAGTCATTGCGGCATCATGGTACTTTATCTTACAACATTAATACAGAAACATATATATGAGTCATTGCAGCATCTTGGTACTTTATCTTACAACATTGGAACAGAAACATCTATATGCGTCATTGCATCAACATGGTACTGTATCTTACACCATTAGTACAGAAACATCTATATGAGTCATTGCAGCATCATGGTACTTTATGTTACAACATTAGTACAGAAACTTCTATATGAGTCATTGCAGCATCATGGTACTTTATCTTACAACATTAGTACAGAAACATCTATATGAGTCATTGCGGCATCATGGTACTTTATCTTATAGCATTAGTACCGAAACATCTATATGAGTCATTGCAGCATCATGGTACTTTATCTTACAACATTAGTACAGAAACATCTATATGAGTCATTGCATCATCATGGTACTTTATCTTACAACATTAGAACAGAAACATCTATATGAGCCATTGCGGCATCATGGTACTTTATCTTACAACATTAGTACAGAAACATCTATATGAGTCATTGCAGCATCATGGTACTTTATCTTACAACGTTAGTACAGAAACATCTATATGAGTCATTGCATCATCATGGTACTTTATCTTACAACATTAGAACAGAAACATCTATATGAGTCATTGCAGCATCATGGTACTTTATCTTACATCATTAGTACAGAAACATCTATATGAGTCATTGCAGCATCATGGTACTTTATCTTACAACATTAGTACAGAAACATCTATATGAGTCATTGCAGCATCATGGTACTTTATCTTACAACATTAGTACAGAAACATCTATATGAGTCATTGCATCAACATGGTACTGTATCTTACACCATTAGTACAGAAACATATATATGAGTCATTGCAGCATCATGGTACTTTATCTTACAACATTAGTACAGAAACATCTATATAAGTCATTGCAGCATCATGGTACTTTATCTTACAACATTAGTACAGAAACATCTATATGAGTCATTGCGGCATCATGGTACTTTATCTTACAACATTAATACAGAAACATATATATGAGTCATTGCAGCATCATGGTTCTTTATCTTACAACATTAGAACAGAAACATGTATATGAGCCATTGCGGCATCATGGTACTTTATCTTACAACATTAGTACAGAAACATCTATATGAGTCATTGCAGCATCATGGTACTTTATCTTACAACATAAGTACAGAAACATCTATATGAGTCATTGCATCATGATGGTACTTTATCTTACAACATTAGAACAGAAACATCTATATGAGTCATTGCAACATCATGGTACTTTATCTTACAACATTAGAACAGAAACATCTATATGAGTCATTGCAGCATCATGATACTTTATCTTACAACATTAGAACAGAAACATCTATATGAGTCATTGCGGCATCATGGTACTTTATCTTACAACATTAGAACAGAAACATATATAAGAGTCATTGCAACATCATGGTACTTTATCTTAGAACATTAGTACAGAAACATCTATATGAGTCATTGCATCATCATGGTACTTTATCTTACAACATTAGAACAGAAACATCTGTATGAGTCATTGCAGCATCATGATACTTTATCTTACAACATTAGAACAGAAACATCTATATGAGTCATTGCTGCAACTTGGTACTTTATCTTACAACATTAGAACAGAAACATCTATATGAGTCATTGCAGCATCATGATACTTTATCTTACAACATTAGAACAGAAACATCTATATGAGTCATTGCAGAATCATGGTACTTTATCTTACAGCATTAGAACAGAAGCATCTATATGAGTCATTGCAGCATCATGGTACTTTATCTTACAACATTAGTACAGAAACATCTATATGAGTCATTGCAGCATCATGGTACTTTATCTTACAACATTAGAACAGAAACATCTATATGAATCATTGCAGCATCATGGTACGTTATCTTACAACATTTGAACAGAAACATCTATATGGGTCATTGCGAAATCATGGTACTTTATCTTACAACATTAGTACAGAAACATCTATATGAGCCATTGCAGCATCATGGTACTTTATCTTACAACATTAGTACAGAAACATCTATATGAGTCATTGCAGCATCATGATACTTTATCTTACAACATTAGAACAGAAACATCTATATGAGTCATTGCAGCATCATGGTACTTTATCTTACAACATTAGAACAAAAGCATCTATATGAGTCATTGCAGCATCATGGTACTTTATCTTACAACATTAGTACAGAAACATCTATATGAGTCATTGCATCATCATGGTACTTTATCTTACAACATTAGTACAGAAACATCTATATGAGTCATTGCATCATCATGGTACTTTATCTTACAACATTAGTACAGAAACATCTATATGAGTCATTGCAGCATCATGGTACTTTATCTTACAACATTAGTACAGAAACATCTATATGAGTCATTGCAGCATCATGGTACTTTAATTTACAACGTTAGTACAGAAACATCTATATGAGTCTTTGCATCATCATGGTACTTTATCTTACAACATTAGTACAGAAACATCTATATGAGTCATTGCAGCATCATGGTACTTTATCTTACAACATTAGTACAGACACATCTATATGAGTCATTGCAGCATCATGGTACTTTATCTTACAACATTAGAACAGAAACATCTATATGAGTCATCGCATCAACATGGTACTGTTTCTTACACCATTAGTACAGAAACATCTATATGAGTCATTGCAGCATTATGGTACTTTATGTTACAACATTAGTGCAGAAACATCTATATGAGTCATTGCAGCATCATGGTACTTTATCTTACAACATTAGAACAGAAACATCTATATGAGCCATAGCGGCATCATGGTACTTTATCTTACAACATTAGTACAGAAACATCTATATGAGTCATTGCAGCATCATGGTACTTTATGTTACAACATTAGTACAGAAACATCTATATGAGTCATTGCAGCATCATGGTACTTTATCTTACAACATTAGAACAGAAACATCTATATGAGTCATTGCAGCATCATGGTACTTTATCTTACAACATTAGTACAGAAACATCTATATGAGTCATTGCGGCATCATGGTACTTGATCTTATAGCATTAGTACAGAAACATCTATATGAGTCATTGCAGCATCATGGTACTTTATCTTACAACATTAGTACAGAAACATCTATATGAGTCATTGCATCATCATGGTACTTTATCTTACAACATTAGAACAGAAACATCTATATGAGCCATTGCGGCATCATGGTACTTTATCTTACAACATTAGTACAGAAACATCTATATGAGTCATTGCATCATCATGGTACTTTATCTTACAACATTAGAACAGAAACATCTATATGAGCCATTGCGGCATCATGGTACTTTATCTTACAACATTAGTACAGAAACATCTATATGAGTCATTGCAGCATCATGGTACTTTATCTTACAACATTAGTACAGAAACATCTATATGAGTCATTGCAGCATCATAGTACTTTATCTTACAACATTAGTACAGAAACATCTATATGAGTCATCGCAGCATCATGGTACTTTATCTTACAATATTAGAAAAGAAACATCTATATGAATCATTGCTGCATCATGGTACTTTATTTTACAACATTAGAACAGAAACATCTATATGAGTCATTGCGGAATCATGGTACTTTATCTTACAACATTAGAACAGAAACATATATAAGAGTCATTGCAACATCATGGTACTTTATCTTACAACATTAGAACAGAAACATCTATATGAGTCATTGCAGCATCATGATACTTTATCTTACAACATTAGAACAGAAACATCTATATGAGTCATTGCTGCATCATGGTACTTTATCTTACAACATTAGAACAGAAACATCTATATCAGTCATTGCAGCATCATGATACTTTATCTTACAACATTAGAACAGAAACATCTATATGAGTCATTGCAGCATCATGGTACTTTATCTTACAACATTAGAACAGAAGCATCTATATGAGTCATTGCAGCATCATGGTACTTTATCTTACAACATTAGAACAGAAACATCTATATGAGTCATTGCAGCATCATGGTACTTTATCTTACAACATTAGAACAGAAACATCTATATGAGTCATTGCAGCATCATGGTACTTTATCTTACAACATTAGTACAGAAACATCTATATGAGTCATTGCAGCATCATGATACTGTATCTTACAACATTAGAACAGAAACATCTATATGAGTCATTGCAGCATCATGGTACTTTATCTCACAACATTAGAACAGAAACATCTATATGAGTCATTGCAGCATCATGGTACTTTATCTTACAACATTAGTACAGAAACATCTATATGAGTCATTGCAGCATCATGGTTACCCTATCTTACAACATTAGTACAGAAACATATATATGAGGCATTGCAGCATCATGGTACTTTATCTTACAACATTAGTACAGATACATCTATATGAATCATTGCATCATCATGGTACTTTATCTTACAACATTAGTACAGAAACATCTATATGAGTCATTGCAGCATCATGGTACTTTATCTTACAACATTAGTACAGAAACATCTATATGAGTCATTGCATCATCATGGTACTTTATCTTACACCATTAGAACAGAAACATCTACATAAGTCATTGCAGCATCATGGTACTTTATCTTACAACATTAGTACAGAAACATCTATATGAGTCATTGCAGCATCATGGTACTTTATCTTACAACATTAAAACAGAAACGGTTATCGACGTTGTGCTGCAAAACTTCTCGTCTCTCACCGTTGCGGGTTCGAATCATACTGGGAGCTCGATAAGATAACGGCGAGGTTGTGTATACCTAAAATCAAGTTAAGCTAACCAGTGGGCCATATTGCCTACTGACCGTCTAAGTCGGTAATTCTGCCTTCACCACCCTTTCGGTTGTGTATTGTATTTTTCATTGTATATTTAATTTTCTCTTTGTTTGTTGTACAGTGCGGATCTACGGTGCTATTGCGTTTGGGTGCTGTGATTTCTATTGGACCATTTTTCTCTTTGATATGATGTTTATTCAGATAAATCCGATGGGTCATAAGAACCTCGAGGATACAACAAATACATATAAACTTGACAGTGATAATGAAATATATATACAACATTATACCAACAACTAACATAATTAACAGAAAAGTATTCATATGTATAAGGTAACAATTAATACTTTAGCAGTTGATGTTGTTGTTATTTTGCTTTCACCGCAAAATATGCAGAGAAGGTGACTGAACCATCACATTGAATCGCTAATATATTCATGGACATATTTATATTAATTTATATATACTTTAACTAACGTGATAAATGGAAAGCTTCTAACTATTACACAAATGTATATACATTGTTTGTAATAAACACATATACACTTATAACGTAAACATGCAACTTTAGAATAACATAAAATACTACAAAAATGGCTATTGTAATTGTATTAGTTATATACCATTGATTTTCTAATTTGATATGAGTAATTGCATTATGACAGTCTACGTTTACATATTAGTACAGACGCCGTGATACGAGTAATTGCATTATGGTAGTTTACGTCTCGTTATTTTAATATTTAATTTCAGTCAGTTCTATTTCCATTGTGAATGAACAATTGCCTCTGCATTAAGAACAATGCTTTACAAAGGTTGTATAAACAGGTCACCTTAACTATTTAGTATAAGGTAATGAAGTGTAAACGTTGGTATTGATTTACATTTTAACTAAATAATTGGCATTTATCACGCGTCCTTGTGCGGTGAAGCAGAAGTGAAAGTTATGTTAGTGTCCTTTTAAATATGATATTCATGTAAATACATTTCCAAACAAGGCTTATGGTTAGACGTATGGATTGTTTTCCTTTAAAAATAACTTTAAAGCTTCACACGACAATCTTCTTTTTTTTTAAGTCGCGTCTACAATATGTCTGTCAATTCTGCTATACATACTAAATGCATCCATGTATTCTCATCTCATATGATATTTTATAAAAATAATAATAAAATGTGAGCATTTAAAATGATCATATAAAACGATTCGTACATATTATTGTATCATCGGTTTGTTTGTTTGGTGTTTAACGTCGTTTTTAACACTGTATAGGCTATTTATTATGTTTTGTTGTGGAGTGAAAACGCCTATTTATTCCTGGGTAAAAGCAGTACTGTATATCTGCCGCTATCCGTAAGCATGAGTAAATTCATAAAACACATTTTCATCGAATTTTCAAAAACGTTTTTGTCAATTTGTGCATGATTTTCATACAATGCTTGTATAAATGTGTATGATTCTCATACTAAACAATGCTTGTATAAATGTGTATGATTCTCAAACTTAACAATGCTTGTATCAATGTGTATGATTCTCATACTGAACAATGCTTGTATAAATGTGTATGATTCTCATACTGAACAATGCTTGTATAAATGTGCATGATTCTCATACTTCACAATGCTTGTATAAATTTGCTTTTTTTAAAGAAACTGTTACCTGGTCTCCTATTTATATAAGTAGCTTTCATACTATATAAGTTTCTTATTAAACGTTTCATATGCGAATTAAAAAAATATGCAAATCTAATGTATGTTTTACTTAATTATATGAAAACATGTTTAAGGTCAAAAAGTGTTTTGGATTAATACAACGAGGTGCTAATTGTAATGTTTTATAACGACTTCAAAAGTATTGTTGTCCCTTTTATCAGTATACGGTTAGTTAGTTATGGAGCGGACACTATAGGCCTTACTATAGGCATATACGACGTGAGCAACCTTCAGAGTGACATTGACCTTTAATATACTGACACGGGTGTTGGTTTTCGCACATCGTTTTGCTGAGATATATAAAAGTTATTATAAAAATACTTCCATGCATGCAATAGTTAAGGAACAGACACGAAACAAAATCCAAACTATATAGACACAATGCAAACGGCTTTTACCAGCCAGGCAAAACCTCAAAACGGGTGCGTCAACTTGATGCAATGAGAAATGTGCCTAGCTATTTTAAAATTCCTCCATGCGTTATGCAAGAGTTATGGAGTGGACACGAGATGGATTTATTTTTTAAAAAAAAAATTTTTGCCCACCTTCTCAACCCCTTTATCTGCTCCTTTCTGTCGCTTTCCCCCACTCCGTCTTCCGCCAGCTCTGCTGTTGTCCCTCCTACTAGATGGTGATCTGTTCTGACATACTTTCTGCTGAATCATCGCTGTATATTCCGTTTCTGCGACGACTCTCGCTGTTCACCCGCAGTTCACCTGATGTTTCTCTTTTTTCCTTTGGATTGTACTGTTTCTGGGACATTGCTGATGTCTTCTGTTATTGACTATTGCTGTCAAACATCCTCCCCATAGTACTCCATGGTACTCCATTCAAGCTACTATGTCACTACTAGGCTACTGGCCACTACATACTTTAGATGCGCCATACGAAGAACCAACGAATTTCTGTCTACAGCTTCCGTTCTTTCAGTGAACGTCGGCCTAACATCGTCACAATACAGCAGTGAAGTACTAACTACTCATGAAGCGAATTTGAGGGCCGAGAAGGTGGATTTTTGCCGAATGGTGATGAATGATAAGCAATGAATAAATAAAACATGATATGGAGAGACCAGCATCCGGCGGGGTTTGAACCCACAACCTTCCGCTTGTGGGCCCAGTGCTCTACCATTGGGCTATAGATATATATTATAGTGAATGGCATATTATAGTGAATGGCCTTGAGAGTGGCCTTGTCCTTGAAGTTGCTGCAGTTCAATAAAATAACTTAAAATGACAATTTATCATAAGGAAATATATTTTAAAGACTTGCACATAATGATCGGTGTCCAGGGCAACGTGATAATTCACATTTAGTGATGACGGTATTATTTACAGATTAATACAGGTGTAACATCTACATCTTTCTTCACCAAGTTGAAAGTTTCCCCCGTGGAAAGAATTGGCTAGCTGATTTCCCCCAACCCATATTTTATTTTAAAAAATCTATTTCCTTTTAAAAAGAAAAGTGTTTTTTACCCCTTAGATTTACTCAGAATATTACGCGTACAAGTTTGTTATATTTAAATATAACAAATGCAGTATTTTTAACACATAAAATAAATTGATATAATTTATGTTGCATTAGCCTGTTCGCTCTCCTTTAATGGAAAATACTGAGGTATATAGAGTGTGAAAGTTGGGTGTGGAAAGTGGGAATGGGGAAGAATTGACTAGCTGATTTTTTCCCCCATACACCACACGTCCGTTTTTTACAAACATATACAATCTTTTACAAATGCATTTCCTATACGTTGGACAGTTTCCACTCTCACGATGGAAAGGATTGAGGAATATAAGACTGTGATTAATACTGTTGAAGGAAGCAGTGTGGAAGGTGGGTGTGGGAAAATAATTGGCTAGCTTGGCAATTGGCAATTCTTCGTCACCCCTCCCCACAACCACCCACAACACTGCATCTATAATAAATGTTTTAGTTCTATATTTCTCAGTCTCTTCCGTGATGAGAGGGAACAGCCTAACGTATATCAAATGGTAGAGGGTGGGGGAAAAGAATCGGCTAGCCAATTCTTTCCCCAAACGATGCATCTTCAAAATTGTTTTTGGACTTGTGTCATTTTCAAGCCCTAGTCCTTAGCATGCTACAGAACACAATTCGAGCACGCTAGAAGCCACAACAGATCGTCACTGTCGAAATGTATCACTACGGTAACAGTAAGAGCGTCAGCTGTCATTTTGATTGGGTGTTCATTCGCATAAAAGAGATAAACACATCCCACTCACTGTATGCTTATTAATAGGGGGCCCTGACCTTGTGTAGAGAAGAAAAGTTCTCCGCGGATCAGACTAATACCATCTAAATCATTAATAAGCTGTGGGAAATGGAAAGAAAATTAAAGAATGTGATGTTTGTGCCTATACTTTTTTCTACTAAGACAAGAAACAAGATGCTATATTTTATCTCGAAATATAATAAACCTCGTTTGGACCCCATACATGCAGGCTAAACTGGGATAAGAGTAGCTCATTTGCATATAAATGTCGAAATGACATTGCTTCCAAGCACAAAATAGTTATTTTTCAGCAAAAAAAGAATAGAAGTAAACATTTCGTGGGCTTAGTGCGAAACTAGTCTATGTGCATTTTTCGAAATTATAGAGGAGAAGCAAAAACTGATTAATATTGCAATGAAAATAATTATGGGCATTTCATTAAGTAATAACATCAAACAAATCAATTTATCACTTAAATATCTGATTTTTAAAAGAAAAAAACATGATTTAAAGACTTTGTCAAATAGACTAGTTCACGTCAAATTGAAGATAATGTTGAAAATAATATTAGCGCGAAACTAGCCGTAGTCTATTTGTTCCAAAATTACTTAATAATGTAATATAATTTTACCTATATAAAACAACATTTTATCTTAAAATACTTATTTTTTAAGTTGCATACTGGTACTGTCTGTGACTGAATAAGGTTCATCTGATTTATAGTGGTAATGTAATGAAAATGGTGTTTGTATTATACAAAGGTTTGGGCCCAATGTTATAAGACTCTTATTCTACTCCATGCTCAAATCTCAAAACAAAAATCACTCAAAATTGCTTAAGAGTATTGACTCAGATGTATATAAATGCAAAGCATGGATCTGTATGACATATTATAATTTAAAATATAAAATAATTTCAATTCAAAGCATAACAAAACTTTAAAGGTCGATCGCTGATCAGGAAAAAATGTTTTATAACCTCAGACAAAAAAACTCTGGACTTTTTTATCCAAACGGTCAGTTACTCTGGATTTAATATCATGATGAGGTTTATTTTGATACAAGTCTTGTCAAAGAAATTACATTATAAACATCATTGTAATGTTAAGATTGAATAGTTGGTATTACGGCCTAGATAAAAGTGCATAAGGACAATGCGTGTAGGAGTAATAGGAGCGTGAGATATTCAACACAATTAAAACAAAATAATCAAAAGAAGAGGATTTTTATCCGGTACTCAGTTCATCAACAGAGAAACAATCAGACAAACAATAATATTAATAGAATATTTTGAATCTAGATAGGTATAATAGTACATTACTAAACATGGAACAATCATAAACAATTATCCGCTGCGATATTTAATTATGAAATTTAGCTATCGTAATGTTACAATTATTTTATTATTTATAAGTCATTATCATTTTTATGTCTCTTTTGTTTATAATTAAAAAGCAACTGGTAAAAATTTGAAAATAAATTGACTTATCAGTTAAAGAACATTGTTGTTCTATGTTAGCAGAGAGAAAAAAGTTCTTTATAGCATCTTTATAAATTTATCTTTAAATCTTTATTCGTTTTACAATTATTCTCTCTTCTTTATTTAAAACAATCAATAATTCTGGTCTATTTGCACACTATTAGTATCCCATAGTAGGGTAATCACCACACATCATCCAGCGAGATGGGTGTTGGTCTCATGCTAAAACTTTTCAAATATTGCTGACAGCAGGAAACCAAATTCATCCGCATTAAAAACGTGTCGAGGGTTTTTTAACAGCTGATCGTATCCATGTCATTCTTAAGAAACTTATAAACCCCCTCGAACGAACTTGTCACCATAGAAATGTTCACTTTCTGAGTGTTCATACCAAGTCTCATTGGTGTTCTTATTAACAGCTGAGGGTATGCGTCTGGAACGAGTCTAGACGTGAGAATCGTGGCTTTTATGATAGTATGTACATATATATGGTAGGTACCTATCTATGGTAGGTACATACATTAAGAACTGTGATTATTGCAAATAGAAGGAGGCAAACCACTTATGTTCAGGTAGGTTATTTGGAAATGTGATAGGTCTGCCGTAAATTTCAGGATACGCTTGACATCCCCAAGAAATTCACGTTTGGTTAATGATAGCAAATTTCTGACATGAGCTGAGCATTATAAACGGGCTGACGTATCCTCCTCCCTTTTGGTCTTTATAGGCGTCCGTCCTGTCCTAGTCGGTGTCTCTGGGACCCTTAAAACAAATTATCTAATAATGTCGTCCCTGGCACACATTAAGCCTTTCTCGCAGCTATTCTACTCATCGTCCCTTGACATCCATCGTCCATTGGCGGACAGCCTGTATAGACATGTAGCGGCATAGCATGGTATTCTCAAATACTCATGTAACAATGAAATTCAAAAATTAGGAAGTCATTAAATACTGCTTTAAAATGCTTGGAATTTGTCAGATTCAACGATTATACATCTTGCCTTTCAAATCGTCCAGCGGGAAGGGGTACTGAGGGTCTCACCCCGCCCCAGGGAGTATGTTCAACAATGGCCATGCTACGTATATTAGCCGTTAGATCCATTGAGTATTTAACTTCTTTCTTTATAGCATGCAAAAAAGAGCAAAATGTTCAAAACTATCTTAAATAAATACGTGTTTTATGAAGGTGTCGATAATAAAAAAGTTATAAAATTATATTCCTATTTTTGACATCCTTAAATTATTTTGGACAAGATAAACTACATTTAAGCAATTTTTTGAAACACATAACTGGTCAATTTTGAACTGTAACATCGTGGAGAAAGTGTTATATCTATAAAATTCAATGATTTTTTTAAAAAAATCACATATCACTCATCTTAATTGATAATTTTCGGCGATTGAAGTTTGAAGAACCATAATTTCCGATAAAAACACTCAAAATGGCGCTGAAAGTGATCAGTGATGATGTAATAGATCAGAAAATTTAAAACAAATTTAAAGAGAGATTACATGGGAGTGTCGATGTTGGAAAGGTGTCGATGTTAGGCTACATTACTCTATATATAGATAATCAAAACATGTTTGTTTTTTCTTTGATATATTTATTTAACTATGAGTTATGTCCCCTTTTATCAAATAGCACCTTATTGCATACACAAATCTTTGAAGAGATCTGTGCATCAAGGTGATATTTGACCTTTATGCACATACCCTTCCAGCTGTTATATACCGTATATGTATTTCTCAAATAGACCTCAATGATGTATTTAGTTTTAGTTGGTTGTGCAAAATGATATGTTTCTATGATGTTTCGGTATTTTAAGACTTCAACCGTTAAAATACTAATAGTAGGTTGCTCTTTTTATTTTTTAATGCAGTACATAAGGATTAAGTCACAAAGTAGTTATTTACATACATTGCATTTTACACAGTCATGTAAATGTAACTGAATGAACTGAATGTTATTTTAAAGAACATATAATGATGAGAATATTCAAATGCGTTTTAACTCGGGTATAATCCATTTTTCATTGAACGCTACTGCAGCATTGAACTGTACAATGGCCTATTCATCGTCAGTTATATGTTCCTATCAGATACACTGGCACTGTAAGGCAATCCTTTTGGTGTTGGTATTCCTTCGTAATATGGGTGGAATTCTTCGGGTATAAGCCCACTTTTGCATATAGACAGTGAGTAGATCTGCCTTCTTGTCTTTCTATATTTGTATGTTGTATGTGTAGCAAGGTTCGATTGTTGGTATATTTGGTAATTGATTCTTTGACCTGGTACTTAATGAAACATTTTCTGTACCATATTTTTCTCTGACATCTTTTAGGACTGCTTTCTACACCATCATAATGTTCTTCGCTTTTTATTTTTATGTTTTTAAAATACGATTCTGCTTATTATCTGACTAGTCTGATGTCTCTTCGTCTTAACCACTTTAACAATAGTATTTAAAAATATACACTGTATATTAATTTATTTTAAAATTTATCACTTTTAAAACAATGCAAAGATAAAAATGCATTAAATATATTACACAATATAGGTTAAAATATTACCATACTTTGAATACTGTGTATTAAAATATAAAAAAGTCATATTTTGAAGTAATCTAGTAATAATAATTATTATGTAATATTCCATTTCCTACTCAGTTTCTATAAGCCAGACATTAATTTTGTAATTACCTCTCTGAAAGAGTTATAGTCATGTTTGCACCCAATTAGTACACTTTTGATAGTGTCAATCAAACATTCAATATTAGGGATTTTTCTAAACATTGAACTTTGTAAAATGCATATTCCTCCGCCCCAATGAATTTGAAATCTTACAAATAGGTGGAGCTATTTGCACTAAACTACATTTAAGTATTTTTCAGAAATAGGCATATTTACCAAATGCATCAAGGTGCTATTTGCAAATAGAATATTGATGCATTGAGACAATGCAGATATCACCTTTATGCATGGAATATTGTGTAGGATTTGCAGATATGACTTTGATTACATTATTACATACGCTAATTGATGGAATATAATGCTCGTTATTTTTTTCAAAACAAGATATGACTATTTCCAATTGAGTAATTTTGAAAAGTCAAAATTGATCAAAAGTGCAGATAGCACCTTGATGCTCTAAGGGGTCGATTTGTTGTGTGGGTGGGTAGGCGGGCATGTTTGCCTTACCCACTTGCTTTGCATTGTCATTTATTGTGTGGATTGGCAGGTGGGCATGCTTGTCTTGCCTGCTTGCTTGCTTTGAATTGTCATTTGTCGTTTCGGTGGGCAGACGGGCCTGTTTGCCTTGACCGCTTGCATTGTATTGTCATTTGTAGGGTGGGTGGGCAGGCCGACATGTTTGCCATGACAGCTTGCTTTGTATTATCATTGTTTTGTGTGGGTGGGCTGGAGGGCATGTTCGCCTTGTCCACTTGCTATGTATTTTTTTTTGCTGTGTGGATGGGCAGGCAGCCATGTTTGCCTTGCCGGCCCGCTTGCTTTGAATTGTCATTTGTTGTTTCGGTGGGCAGGCGGACATGTTTGCCTTGACCGCTTGTATTGACATACGTAGGGTGGGTGGGAAGGCGGGCATGTTTGCCTTGACTACTTGCTTTGTATTGTCATTTTGTGTGTGGGTGGACAGGCGGACATGTTTGCCTTGCACGCTTGCTTTGTTTTGTCGTTTGTTGTGTGGGTGTGCCGGCGGGCATGTTTGCCTCGCTTTCTTGCTTTATATTATCGTTTGTTGTGTGAGTGGGCAGGCAGGCATGTTTGCCATGCTCGCTTTCTTTGTATTGGCGTTTGTTGTGTGGGTGGGCAGGCGGGCATGTTGGCCTTGCCCACTTGCCCGCTTGCTTTATATTGTTGTTTATTGTGTGGGTGGGCAGGCGGGCATGTTTGCCTCCCCTCTTTGCTTTGTATTGTTGCTCGTTGTGTGGTTGGGCAGGAGGGGATGTTTGCCTTGTCTGCTTGCTTTGTATTGCCATTTTGTTGTGTGGGTTGGCAGGGGGGCATGTTTACCTTGCCAGCTTGCTTTGTATTGTCATTTGTTGTGTGGGTGAGCAGACCGGCATGTTTTTGTCATTTTGTTGGGTGGGTGGGCAGGCAGAAATGTTTGCTTTGTCCACTTTCTTTGTATTGCCATTTGTTGTGTGGGTGGGCAGGTGGACATGTTTGTCTTGCCTGCTTGCTTTGTATTGCCATGTTGTTGTGTGGATGGGGCAGGCGGGCATGTTTGCCTTGCCCGCTTGCTTGTATTGTCATATGTTGTGTGTTTGGGCAGGCAGCATATTTGACTGTGTTTAATTAAAATAATTAATTTATTACATTTCGATGCGTGAAAGATCGGGATTTCACAGTGCAAGAATATTCATAATCGCTAAATATTAATAACTAACTCAGAACACAATAATAACTAACGTTGCTAACTCAGAACACAATAATAACTAACGTTGCGACGTTGAGCGTGAAGTCAACAAAGTGTTGCTGACGTCGACGTCATCCGCATATAAAGTTCCATAAAGCAAAAATTTTGCTTGAAAAACGTAATTTAAAATATACAAAATAGATTATTTAACTGCTGGGATCGATTATTGGGTAATTCCTTCAATTGATGGTAGGCGTGTGTTCGTTCGTGGAAAGAACTACACGTCTACCACTCGTGAAGGATTTCCCTATAATCGATCCCAGCAGTTAAATAATCTATTTTGTATATTTTAAATTACGTTTTTCAAGCAAAATTTTTGCTTTATGGAACTTTATATGCGGATGACAAATTTGTCTGCTATTGAAAAAGTGCTTTTTCACTTTTCGTATTTAGCGTATTTGTAAAAAATAATTACAATATTAAATAAATCATGTTTGTAAAGATGAGTTACTATGCTCTGGCAAAGAAAACAAGCATTTATATCAAATGGACTACTTTGGTTATGACCGCATTTCCTTTGGATTTTAGGGCGAAACTAGTCTATTTGCTTTTTGCAAATAGACTAGTTTCGCTCTAGTTTGCAGATAAACTACTTTGACAACTTAGAGGTTTTATCATTAACTATTCACAATGTGACACTACAATTTCTAGACATTGTGTAACACAGGGAATAGTATTAAAAAATGCAAGAAAGTAGTTTTGACAAAAAATGTCAGTTAGACTAGTTTCGCACTAAGCTCTCGATTTGCGATACATGTATCAGCGGGAAAATGGAACATCCATCACCTAATGGACACAATCTTAAAGAAAGTCTACGTCAAATTGTTATAATTGCAGAATTTACAAATTGTATTACTACGCTGTAGAAGCAGCATTTCAGACGCAATAAATTGAACTGATAACGCGGTGATTTCATGACCCGCGATCACTATTAATCGAGTGGAGAAGATTTTTTTTCGAATCCGACTTTGTAAAGATATGAATAATGTTGCTCCGAATTAATAAATGATGGAATACATACCACAATAAAATAAAATATGTAAACAAAAAAATAATACAATTAGATGTATTTTTCCAAAAAGGATAATTCATACGGCCCATATTTCTATCCGGTGCAAGCGTCGGAATTTAATAATTACAATCTCACCCTCGAATTCAAGAAGACGCTTTCCGCCAGTTTTGTCAACAGGTCAGTGCATACAATGTTCATAAATGCACTTACACCATTGTACACTCAACAGAACAGAACTGTTCAATTTCCAAAGCCCCTAGTCCATCAGTGCTTTCAGCACTTTGATTAGTTTTATATTCCTTAATCACTTCCATAGGGGGAAGGGAACAGTCTATAACAGTCTAAAACAGAATCCAAACTTCATAGATAAAATACAATCGGCTTTTACCAGCCAGGTCAAATCCCAAAATTGGCGCGTCAACTCGCATATTCAATCACTGGTATTTTAAGAAAACTTGAATAAACCTATACTTCCAATCGGCACATATACATTATTATATGGCCTGAGCACCTGTATAAAGTTTTGATAACGGTTTGTAACGTAATTACTAGGCGGGTTGGTTTCTTTATGCATTTAACTTATATTTTTTATATACTACAGTGTCATAGTATTGACGTATGTGTCTACTAGATCATTCTCGAACTCACCAGTTTCAAAAGTACAACCATTTTTAACAATGTTAATGAATGTCAGATACAATGGTAACATTTGTACAATTCGCCTTTACTTAGAGCCATAGTTCGGTTTATTGAAACGTGCATGCACATGCGCAGCCACACTTATTTACCAATGTTATGGTAGATACACGCTAACGACATCTGGTATCAGATATTTTACGCTAAAGTTATGCGTTAACAAGTGTCATGCTTTCTTAATGGAAGACAACAACTCTGTAAAGCTTACTTAACTATTGCTCATTGTAAAATCACCCAAGAGCTTTTATCAGCAAGCATTTAAACCACATTTTGTTAACAAACAATCTCATACAGTTTGGTGATAGTCAGTTTCCTCATACGAGATTAATTGAGCAAACATTTGTTAAGGAAACTTTTTTTTTCTCATTGCCAAACGTGTTCAGTATCTTATTGAAAACAAATATTTTAATAAAATGTGGGTGAAATAATAATAATAATAATAATAAAAAAATAAATAAGAAACACACAACATTATAGTGTTTATATGCTAAATGTTGCTCTTTTTAAAATAAAAATCTGCATTATGTAACGGAATAATATTTTGCAGCCTTGATCAAGATATGGTAAATTATTATTTAGCGAAACAATACATATTACTGTATTTGTAGTCCACTAGTACTTTAGAATCACACTAACTATAGTGTTCAAGTATACTTAAATGCATGTATTTCTTCCTCAATCGTTCGGTCGTAATTGTAAAGGTACAATTTGAATCATATTAGAATTATATTTTGTATTTTGTAGTAAATCCATTCAATATCGCCCTAACATGCAGTCAATTCGAACGATCTTTAATATGATACATATTTTTTTAGTAGATATAAATGGGTAACAATACATACAGGTGCTATATTGCTGAGGTGTGTATTGATACAATTGTCTGATAATGTCTACATTTAACTTCGTTTTAAGACTTTTTAAACTTGTCAAACAAAAGTTATAAAGCGTAAATTGTAGATCAATGTCCGCTTTATTTACAAATATAAGTCGTTGTTATGTTGAGAAGTCCATGTCAGGAACCTTGTTTCACGGGTACACGTTGCAAATTTGAAATTAAACTATTATAACTGTAGGTCTGATTACTATTATATAAATCAGACTGTAAATAAAAGGACTTGTCTCTTCATCAAAAGGCAATGAATCGCTCTTGGAATTATCTGTAAATGTATGGTAATATACTGAGTTGCGAAAGAAAGTGTGCACGGAGTTCTTTTGTAGAATTAGTTGTATAAATTCCAAAATTAATATGTCATGTTGGTACCAACATTTTTATCATTCTATTGCCAATATAATGTTGTCATTTGCTTTTCAATAGGTTTAATCATTAATGGAATATCTCTTGATAAAGAGGATAGGGTGTAAAGTAAAATGATCATAAGTGTACACTTTCTTTTGCAACATAACAGAACTTATAAAACATAAAAAAATATGTGCATAACGATATCTAGTTAGACACCTGCATTTCTAAAAAAGGAATATGGGATATGAAATATTGAGTACAATGTAATATATAGGTCAAGTTCGATAACCAGCCATATTGCCATATTGCATCTATCAAGCCGGAGTTATGTCTCTGTATGATTTTTGCGGTTCCCGCTCAATAAATTTTAACATTTATAATTCACTCTTGGAGAAATATGGGGACAATGTTTCTGGCAATACTTTTTCGATAATCAGCCTGATCGCACCTATAATGCCCGTGTTATGACCCTTGGATTGTTATTATTTCCAGACTGTTGCGGCAATACCTTTAATATTTATAATTCAGTATTGGTCAAACGTTAGGACAATTTCCATGGCTATAATATATAGACCTATGTGGACAACCAGCCATATCGCATATGCAATGAATGAATTATAGCTCTTGGATGTTTGGAATTGACGATTTCTTTCGGTTTCCACTAAATAACTTTAAGATTTATAATGCAATCTTGATGAATCTTGGGGTTAATGTTTATGGCTATAATATCTTGTTGATGGTTTTTATTACATATCAACTGTTTTTTACTTTGGCGATTCCTATCAGACGGTGGACATTACTTCTCTGAATTCGCTTGTTTTTAATAAAACTACATGACGTTATTCTGGTAGGAAAATACATATAATGCACAATGAATAGAATGCCTTAAGTACCTGTATAGCATAAAGTAGATGTATGGATATCGGATTAGGTTGCGATGTCACATGAGCGATGGGTAACTTGATATTACACATCTTGAAGGTAGATAAGCAACACGCTCATCAATTAAGACGCTGATAACATAAACTGTTGTATTACGTTAATGCGTAAATAATCATAAAATACGTTAGTAGTTGCCGACGGCAACTCACAACGTGTCAATGGTGTGCAAGATCAATAATCGGTAACCGGTTAAGAGCGGGACATTCTAATGTTTAGTTTGAAAATTATGCTCAATCGGCATTTTGATAAAAAAAAACACGAAAAAGTGGCACCTATATTTTTTACCCAAACGTCGGTATAACAGTCGAGCAGGAAATGTAAATATTCACAGAACAAAACCAACCAAAAACAGGCACATTCAAAGTTGACGTAGTGTATGACTCTATGCAAGATGTTAATGTTTTATGAATTAAAATAACAAAACTGTCAAATTTCGAATGCAGGACGTTATACCAGATAAAACCCATTTTATATGTCCATAATGGAATGCATACGTTCCTATGACATACACTAGTTTTGGCATTTCAAAGTACACGTAGTTGAATAATCAATTTGCGTCACAAAACGTCTTAATATATAATCAGTTTTACGCTTATCACCTTGTGGTTCGACCTATTTGCATATTTTGTAAAAAGAAAAAATGCAATAAAATATGTTTAAACCATACAATCAGTTGATATCTCATAATTAAAATCATGATGTCGATGGATAGTTATACTTGATAATTAAAACGTTAATACAGTGCGTATTGTATTTATATTTAACTAACTTATTTTCATGATGCCGGGAAGTTATTTTACACTCTGCTTAAATATTACAATTTTCCTTGGCAGTGTATGAGATTGCTATAGTTTTCGAATATTGCAAGAACAACTAAGAACAGACCAATTGTTTCAGTAGCAAATGGTTTTAAATATACTAATAGCTATATCTAAGTCTTGCGGGCGTGTATCTAAAGCAAATGGAGGGTGTACTCTTTATTTACTATCACATTTACTGTTTTGGTGATACACGTGTACTTGCATCGACTTTTATCCTACCATGGGCCTGAGTGGTATTGCTTTAGTGATATACATGTATTGACACCACCTTGTATCCTATAATGGGCCTGAACGATATTCTTTTCCTGGGGGTATTGTTTTGGGGATATACATGTATTGGTACCACCTTTATCCTACCACGGGCCTGAGCGGTCTTATTTTCGTGATATACATGTATTGATA
This sequence comes from Cyrtodaria siliqua, assembly GCA_037043455.1. Classification (NCBI taxonomy): domain Eukaryota; kingdom Metazoa; phylum Mollusca; class Bivalvia; order Adapedonta; family Hiatellidae; genus Cyrtodaria; species Cyrtodaria siliqua. Next base: position 3,288 of record JAWPHD010008620.1, on the reverse strand, counting down.
CCACATTTTATCCTATCTTGGGCCTGAGCGGTATTGTTTTGGTGATATAAACATTTTGGTACCATCTTTTATCCTACCATGGGCCTGAGCGGTATTGTTTTTGGTTTTGATGAATACATGTAATGGTGCCACCTTTTATCCTACCTTGGGCCTGAGCGGTATTGTGTTGGTGATATATACATGTATTGGTACCACCGTTTATCCTATCGTGGGCCTGAGCGATATTTTCCTAGTGATATATATGAATTGGTGCCACATGTTATCCTAGCATGGGCCTGAGCGGTATTGTTGTAGTGATATACATGTATTGGCACATCCTTTTATACTATCACTGGCCTGAGTAGTATTGTTTTTGTCCTACCAAGGAATTATTTGTATGATGCCAGATGTGGACACACGACAATCTTAATTCGTTTAAATTTGAACGAAGATTTAGGCTCATCAGTACATTCCAGCTTATTAAGAGCCGCCCCAGCGAGAGTGGAAACATACATAGTACATGTAATCCGGGAACCTGCCCTACTGGTACTAACGAATAGATTCCATAGCTATGGTTCTTCAACGTGCTCGCTCGTAGGATAGACTCCGATATACGGGACCGCCCAAACGAGGCTAAGGGAAGGTGTCTTGCGCAAGAACTAACTGACGAAACTCAGTTGCGCCAGAGGCTTGAACTATTGTCCTAGAATGTCAAGTCCACCGTTCTATCCACTGCATGTGCAACGCCATTCCACTAATTATTATTTTCTGCAGAATTTAAATATTGTATAATTTCTCATAATGAATAAGGTTCCTCTCACGTGCCCAAAATGAAAAAAATAAGTAAATTAAGTTTAATATTTGATTTTGTTGGAGTTTGTGCATGTCTTGCATATCGTTTTAAGCGTCTTCGAACGAAAATTTTGAAAATAATAATGTTTTCGCGCATTTTTTTTTATTATTTTATTATTATTAATATTTTGTAAAAATGTAACCGTAATTTGGGCATCATACGACGGAATCTCAAGTTCTTTTTATTTTACGGCTTTGGACAAAAAAAAAAATTGTGCAAAAACATTATAATTTCAAAATCTTCGTTCGAAGACGCTTAAAACGATATGCAAAACATGCACAAACTCCATCAAAATCACATATAAAACTAAAACAAATTGTTTTTTCATTTTGGGCAGCTAAGATGAACCAAAACAAATTGGTATAATCCTAAGTGTTGATTACATTAGGTAATTACAGAATATAATTAAAAATACAAAGTTGTTCATACTGCCGTGTTTTCATTCCTATATGTAATTCTGTATATGATGCCAGATACGTTAAGGGGACACAAGGCAATCTTTTAAACTTGAATGTATATTAACGGCTCATCAACACATTATAAGTTATTTAGAGCCGCCCCAGAGATAATTGAAGCAATTATATTGTATACTTACTTACTGGTATACTTACTTACTGGTGAAAGTAAAGTGTGTTTGCGTGGGGGAGAGTATTTTAAAAAAGGCACAGTGGTGCAGGTTTACCACCATTAATTACATGTAAACCTCCGAGGTGTAGTCGAATGTAGTTTCTATAATAAAAAGTAATCTCTCCTTTTTCGATGGAAATGGGCATTATAAGTAGGGGAAAACTGCCCATTTCTATTCGATTTTATGGCTGTATGTATAAGAAGCGTATTCATAGGTTTTACTGGATCACTGATGAACACTTTCGAAATTTCGACTCTAGGCTTACACTTTGTGAACAATGAAAACAGTCAATCAATGAAAACAGCTGTACCCTTGACCCGTTTAGTAAACAAACAACAACTTTCTTACATGTCTTGTGACCCCACCTTTTCTGGTGATTGTTCGAGTGGAAAATTATTTTTGTATACGAACATTACACTGCTGCATTAACCAACTATGTCTTTTTGGTACCAACATGTGGGGTTGCATGTTTGCAACATGTTTTCATGAATTAAATCTGCATGGCAACAGGTTTAGTAGGCATGAAACCACTAAATCCTTCCCCTACCCCCCCTAAAATAGGATAGTGTGAAAAATGAAGATTTGTGTCAAAGGTAAAATATTATTCCTTATCATTCAAACTCGACTTGTATCGTTCAGCTAGTATCAATTTTGATTTAGGGGTATTTTAGAATTATTAACTAGTATTCGCTACTATATAAGGTATGGTACCACCATTTTGAGGAATTTGATGAAAGTCGACATAAATTGGCATTATCATCGTCTAATGTACCTAAAAATGCATATTTTTTTCATGTTTATTGAATGTTCTAAACATTTGATCTATTTAATATGGTGTATTGTCAAGAAATGCCATTTGGTATGACAATTCAGATAGTGTAAAAGTTTAAAAAAATATCTCTGACTTTTGTCGATTCAGAAAATTGTCCTTGGTATCAAAAGACCATATCTCGGCAAATACTCATTCGATTTGCATGAAGTAGGTGTTTTTAGCTTGTTATGAAAATGACAACATAAAACCCTCATTTAAGAAACATCTGAACATGTTTTCTTCTCTTAAAGGTTTATCACCACTTATTTCATGTAAATCTCCGAGGTGTTGTCGAATGTAGTTCCTATAATAAAAAGTATCCCTCCTTTTTTTGATGGAAATGGGCATTATAAGTAGGGGAAAAATGCCCATTTCTATTCGAATTATGGTTGTATGTATAGAAGCGTATTCATAGGTTTTACTGGATCACTGATGAACATTTTGCAATTTCGACTCTATGCTTACACTTTGTGAACAATGAAAAACAGCCAATCAATGAACACAGCTGTACCATTGACCCGTTTGAGTAACAAACAAGAACTTTCTTACATGTCTTCTGACCTCACCTTTTTGGTGATTTTTCAAGAGGAAAAATATTCTTGTATGAACATTACACTGCTGCATTATACATACTTGAGTTGAATTTGCAGCACTTAACATTGGTGTCTTTGGGGAAAATAATTAGTGGTTTCACACCTGTATGCAGTTTGTTTAATTTGTTTACACAATCAGAATAGTAATAGGAGTTTTATTATTAAGAAATACGACACTTGTTAACATCGGAAAGCTATTCATTAAATAAGTCCAATAAGACTATGCGAAATGTAATCTAAATAATTGATGCACACTGTCGGCGTTACCGTTTTAAAGATGGCTTATGCAATATTTCGTATTTATCGTGTTCGGCGGTTCCAAAGTTCCACTATCATACTCTTTTCTGCATGTTTTATACGTTTCATGTTTATTACAATGGTTATAATTTAATAATCAAAGAACAATTCATGGTCGACACCTTCT